>JASJUZ010000833.1:0-40884 GCA_037159825.1 Tupiocoris notatus
ACCTGTCAACTCCTGAGTCGACCAATTACCGATAGCCACTCAGTGGCATGGAATACCGTTTTGTACCAACGCGTGTTCCTGTTAGGCTATCAGGATGCTGTAGGTCAGTCAGTTGACATGGCTATTTAATGTTGCGTTGCTATGGACAATTCAGAAATTGTAATTTGTGCATCAAGATTTCATATTAACCTATACTTGGAATAAGACCAAAGGAGTCGGGTCAATGTATGGAGAAGAGATTGTCGCTTTTATCGTCTGCCTATATTATCCTATCCAGGTACAAACACGAAAAAAATTGGCCCACTAATTATATAGATAATTAAACTTAAATTAAGTTTTTGGTGATGGTGAATGAAAGCAGGAAGAACTGAACATTAGTTAGTTGTGAACATTAATTTAATTAATTTACTTAGGTATAATATTAATTAACAACATTAATAATATTAATGTCCTTTTCGTGTAACTAAGTACAAATAATAAGCTTAAAGAAGCAGTCTTCTTTTCTTGTTAAAACGCTGAAAATAATAGTGCGGTGGATTATTATTCCTTTGCTTCAATCAAGATTAATGAATAACATTAATTTGTCATGTAACCATTCCGATCATTTGTGAAAGTTGCCACCTAACAAGAGATTGATAACTACAAGGAAAACGTCTTAGGAACTATCATGATTTGAATTATTTTTATTTTTCTTATGGTGGAATTCACACGAAAAAAAGGTGTTAGCCTCAGAGTTAGCTGATCAGGCAACACCAACAAGCAATATAACTAGCAATAACCTTTCTTTTTGCTAGTAACATACCTGGTTGGCGTTGCCTGTACAGCTGACCCTAAGGCTAACTGCAACTCAATTTTTTTGGTGAAATCCACCAAATGGAATCCAGTAAATGGATGTAGGTACATATTTTTATTGGATATTCAGATTCTACATGCCTTCAAACGTAAAATATCAGATTTTGACGGGTTAGAATTTTTTTTCTTTGGCAATTTCAATGGTTTATTATTGAATGATCAACCCAAACTGAATGATAAATTCAGTCCTTTCTTCGGACCTTTGGTGTACCGAAAAATAAGAATTATAACAATCCTTTTGGATTGAAAACAGCGATGGCTAAGTACCCTTGAAAGGATGAACTGATAAAAACCGCAACGCATGCCTGTATCGCTGTGGAAGCCCTAAGAGAAAATTAACAGTGCAGAAAATAAAGCAATAGGGAAATTAACCATCAATAACTGGCCGTTTATTATTGATAGATTGCGAAAAAGAAAATTCAGAGTAGGTTTTTTTAATGGAAGAAATTTTCATTTGGCCAAGCCAATAAATTTTTATGAAATAAATGTGATAACTTCAAATAATCTAGCTTGAAACATTCACATATATAATCTGGCTGCTGAAAGCTGAAATAGATATAATCATCACGTAGCCGATTGAAGACCTTACGACTTGCAAATGTTAAAGAGTGGGAAGAAAAATGATACTAAAAGTATTTTTTACAGCTACGATACTACTGGAGAGTAGCAATTTCCTAACTGCTTAAAAGTACAGAACTAAAAATTGCTTTCCCCGACCACTTTTTTCTTGATATTGTTATTGATTTTCAATTCTCTAAAGATAACCAGGAGGAAACAACTCACTATTGAATGAAGCTATAAAAGTCTTACAGAATGTAGCTTTTTTCAAAGTTAAAAAAAATTTACAAAACATGCGATATTTCGATAACAGTGAATCTACGCTATAGTTTCATTAGATGAAGCGTCTCAAAACCTGTTGAAAATTTTCCAAAAATCGGAATTTTTATATAAGAAGGAAAACTGCGAAAACAGGAAAGACTGTAACATTAGGGAGGTTTTCGCTCTCTCAGGAGTGGTGGGGAGGGGCTTATCGATGTTTGGAGGTGTTCGTGTTTTAGTTAGGTTTTGGTTGAGTGATTTTTTGCGTGTCTAATTGTTGCAACTTATTACGCCACTTTTTCTATAGCGTAGTTGCATTTTGTAATGATCACATGATTAATTATGATTCTACGAAGTACCTGAGCAAAACCGACCGGCATCGCTATGGTGAAACACAAGATTATCCAAGAATCGAGGTTATTCATTTTTCCTATCTTATTTTATTCAAACATTGACGAGTTTCAGTATAACGTCATACGCTTAGGCCAATAATAAAACTTTGCCTCAATAGCAATCTTATAATAAACGTAACTGGCAATTAACGGTGATTTAGACGAGTGGGAAAGGAAGGATTTTTTCCCCGAGGGTTTGATCAGACGGTTTTCACGTCGATAAAAAAAAAATCAACCAAGGACGTGCACTCAAAGAACAAGACGCAAAGATGCGGGTCACGTTGGCAAATATATCCACCACTCGTTTTTTGGCTGCCAAAAAGGCCCGGGATCCAATCTTATGAAGAGGGGATAAAAGAGAAGACGTGATATACGATATATTGACGCCCCTCCACTTCCCCAAGTTAGGCGACGTCAAGCAGTAACAAGCTGGCCGAAGCAATAAACTCAATTAAAAAGGACCCTTTTCAATCCCAACTGAAGAAACACTTCGCCATCGAAAGCACTTGAGCCAACGAATAATGTATAAACTCATGCAGGCCCGCCCATGTAACCCGGTGCATGCGAAAGCTGAAAACTTGGCAAAAAAATAGCCCTCCTTAAAAAGGAGCTCCACCCTTTTTTCTCCCGTGTTCCCTGTTCTACAACCAATTGGCATCCATCATGCTTATATATTGAGGGAAGCCGAGGATGTCATTCGAGTTACTGTCTTTGAGAAGAACCAGCAATCCCATCTTGGCCATTGGAAGTGGTTAAATTTCGCAAACGTTTGCGCAAAAGGTAGATATTTTATGCTACAGTGCTACAGCAGCGAGGTGTTGTGGACATCGAAAACCGTATGAGTCGCAAACGTTTTTGAGATGAGGCGTAAATTACGAGATTAATCATGCTGCGTCTAGTAATAAATGTTGCGATTTAGAATTTGAATCTTTGAATCCAGAGTGTGGATGTCAGTGTAACGAGCTATTGTAATATGAGCTTCAACGTTATTGGCTTCTTCTATTACTGTTAATACTTAGTGTTAGTGAAATGGCAGTACCTTTATGTCAAAGGTCGGCAACACGCTGAAAAATTATAGTTTTTCGAAGATTTATTAATATGATTTATTAATTTTGTTCGTTTGTTTTATAGCTATCCGAATTCCTAATTAATTTTTTTTTGAGAACAGTAATAAGTTTCTTACACCTTTTACTCGAGAAGTTTTGTCGATTTTACAGCTTGTTGTGCAGGTATGGGTGATACAAAAATCATGACCTCTCAGTTTTACATGAAGTGTCTGTTGTTTATAGACGTATGTGCCATACGACCAATCAACTCTGTCACAATTGTTTAGCTCTCATTGTTCTAGTTATTTGTTTATTTTCTATTATTTTTTTCAATTGATTTATTTTATTTTATTTTTAAGTGTTTTGTTCTATTTATTTATTTTATTTTTTATATTTTTCATTATATAACTTTTTTGTAATCGGCTCTCAAGAGCAAAAATGCCAATCTTTGATCGTTCATTGTAACCGTAGAAATCGATCAATTTTGGTTTATTATTATTCAATAATAAACCATTGTAATCGCCCAAGAAAAAAAATTTTCTAACCCCCCCTCAAAATTTGATGTTTTACGTTTCAAGGCATGTAGAATCCGAATAACCAATAAAAAAAATTCTGTCCGTCCGCCGTACGCCGTACGCCGTACGCCGTACGCCGTCCGCCGTTAGCAGTTTTCCGGCCAAACTGTAAGAGCTAAAAACTTGAAATTTTCACCAAAAATCAATCTCGGTCCGACAACGGCCCAATTCTTGAACCAACTTACTAGCTCAATTTTAAGGGTATTTTGGGGGGTTTTGAGGGGGAGAAAATTAATATTTTCCAAGGTTTTTCAGAAAAATGTGTACGTGGTATCAAATTATATTGATTTTTGGACGCTGAATCGAATGAGACCATCGCCGGGTCGATAGCATTATTGGTTCTCGAGTTATCGCAGCTTTTGTGCCGACTTTGGGAGATTTTTAGAAATTTGACATGAGAGTATAACTCGAGAGTTCATGGAGCTATAAAAATCGTTCTATACTCATTGGAATGGTCGTCAAACACTCTTTCCAGCTTTATCGTTAGGCAATAAGTTTAGCTTTTAATTAGGAAATTAAGAAAAATAAAAATGATTAAAATTACGATAGTTGCTACGGAGTTTTCCCCTATAGTTACCATCTGTTTTTGGGTGGGAACGTTCACAAATGGTCGGAATATTTAAAATGACAAATGGATGGTCTTCTGAAATCAATATTGAAGCGAAATAATAATAAACCACTGTACAATCATTTGCAGCGTTTTTACATTTTGGGGTGTCATTCGACTTAAATTTAATCGACTTCAATCTTTGTCTCAGATCAAGCTTTCCGCTAGATTCCCACCGTTTTGACGTTAAAAATAACTTTAAAAAAGTCGAACTCGTTTTTCGTCTTTTAAAAGTTAAGCACACCTCCGTCAATCGTTATTTCCACGGTTACAAATATCCCACACAAATAATTCGAATTAAAATCATTTTCCTGAGTACCAGAAATCATTCCCTGGTTAGTCTGTTTTTGAACAATTTTAACTGGAAGTGAACTAGGGGAGAAACACTCAAGTTTATTCGCGTATTATATTTTCCCATTGTTCAGATACAAGAAGGCGGCTCAATTGAGTGTCTGACGACCATTACTTGATCCAGTATAAAACAATTTTTGTCGCTAAAAAGTGCATCAGATGTGATAACTTCAACTCAAATCCTTGAAAATGTCAAAAATTCGACTGTAAAGCCGTGATAATTCGACGCATATTAAAGCTTTTAACTTTTTATTAACTTCGTTTTGGTCTTGATTCAGCTTCAATGTTTCTATATAAATTGATATTAAACATGCCTATGTTTCAAAAGATTGGAAAACACTCATTTCCCCTCCTTAAAATCCCCCAATATAACCTAAAATTTGACTATTGTCAGGCCAAGATTGATTTTGGTTAAAATTTCATGGTTAAAATTACATGTTCCTTTAAAGTTTTTTTTTTTTTTTTTTTTTTTTTTTTGTTCACGGTACGTGGTTGGCTGGCAGAATTTAATTGTATCGGACATTCGGATTCCACGTGCCTCTAAAAGTAAAACATCAGATTTTGAGAGGGGTCTGCGAAACAGTTTCTTCTTAAGCGATTATAACGGTTCATTCTAATATTAACCAAAATCGCAAATAGCTGAGGCCAAAAAATACCGGGCATCAGCTTTCCGAAGCATCGAACGCCTCTCTACTGAAGTAGCTGCATTTTTAATGCCTATTATAAATTCTCTGTATCCGATGAATCAACCATGATTAACCCCTGTGTCGGTTGTGCTACGATTCCCATAATTTCCTGAAATGGTTTCTCTCCAAACCATTGAGTCTTATTTTTGTTTCAGCCGATTCTAAAGATCTCTTCTTTGACGTTATTGGTAATTTTTTTTTCAACTTATTCGATCGCAAGTCAATTAACGTGTATATAAATGAAGACGCTATCAAATCAAACGTGCTAACTTCAACTGAAATTCAGCAACCACTGCGGCACTTAGCATTCGAAAGAAGCGTCACTTGTCCATATAGCAGTCGTGTCCGCTCGAAATCTCTTCGAGTCTTTTTATATCTGTATTTTTTAGTGGGCGGCTGCAGAGACGGATACCGCGATCGTAAAGCACCGAACAACTCGCACGTTAAATATATACGAATCGGATTTCACTTTTCACGTCAATTAAACACCCGAAACGCGGATTCTGCAATCGTGGGCCTCTGCTGATGTTTTTTTATTCCAACGCCGAATGTTCTTTTACATCGTACGGGACAAGAAGTAAGTTAGGACGTTTCTCGACTTTATCGGCTATCGTTCCGAGAATCTTACGCTTCGTAGGTACCAAACAGCATAAATCAAGATCAAAGAAGATATTGTGAACGGACGGGTATAACGAGATGACTATGACGAACTGAATGGGTTCCGAGAAATCTTAACGTACGAACGGAATGCGATCACTCACGACGAAAAAGCATCGTGCTATCATCCACTTACTAAAAACTCATGGCTTACAAAAAAAAAAAAAAGTTGCAAATCATTTTACTGTGGAATAATATTCAAAATAGCAACGGTTTGATAAATCATTGTTCCAGAAGACGATCAATAAGAAGTAATCAGTCTAAGAACATGGGTAACTGATAACGAATATTTTTTTGCAAATATAAGAGTTTCAAAAACTTTTCAAATATCGATCACGTATACGAGATTTTTTCATTTTATTTATCGCTAAAAACCTATCAAAATTTATTATTGATTCGATTGGCTAGTTTCTCCAAAATCATATTGATTGAGAGTTCAAAAAAAAAAAAAAATTCTAACTGATAACGTCGAATCCATTAACTTCGAGAACCGCGACGTTTTGATCTCTATCATAACTTTCATCATTCGATGCCGATAAAAGCAGACTCTGATGTGAAGAACCTTTTCGAATATTCATCTCCGTCCGAACTGCGTTTCTAACCTCTGCCAAGTTAGCAATCAAGGAAAAGGGTTCTTTTCGTTAAATTTGGATGGTAAATTGAAAATTATAATCGTAAACAAATTTATTCATGGTAACCGAGCCGTTCGATAATCTGTACCTGACTCGAAATATTCAATTAACGAGATTTTTTTAATCAACGCGAATAAGAAAAAAGTGAGCCATCGTAAAGTATAAGGAGGCTTTCAGTACGAACGACACTAATGTTCGAAATCAATGGCTTTTTATCGTTCTCGCGTTGAATCCGTTGGTTGAGCATTAACATTTTAAATGAAACGACACTCAAGACGTGGTAATTAATGTTTCTGTAGCTCAAGGGAGAAAAGTGACGCGATCAAAAGCCCGAGGGCGTGCCAATGGGCAGCTGTTATGGTTTACGGCGACACCTACGAATTACTTCGACAGAACCATTAGGAAAGATGGAGAGTCACAAGTCGATAGAACGAGCTACGCTCATCCGGTCCTGCCCCTCGATCAAAGAGTTTCAATTTGGAGAACAAATTTCGCAAGGCGAGGAAAAGTTCGATCTCGTTTTGTTCTCTTCATGAATCGAAAATGCCAGAGTCAATCGTGTTCACAATAATAGCTCCTAATAACGGACTGCCGATGATGAATACAGAATGGGTTTATTAGAAAAGGATAAGTAATTAGTAATTTATTATTATTTCCACCGAAAAGGACGGGCTTTCCTGAATGCACTGTTCAATTAGAAATTTAACACGAATTCGACCCTTCTCCACTAGAGAACGATGTTTATCAACTCCAAATCGACATTTCACCTCCGAAATTTGACAATTTTCGAATGAAAATCGACGTATTTTTACCGTTGATTGAACTAGAAATTTGCATTCTTTCCAACTGGAAAACGGTGGCGATTTTCAACTGAATCGATCCAGAACTGAAAATCAACTTTTTCCACAAAAAAAAAAAAAAAAAAAAAAAAAAAAAAAAAAAAAAAAAAAAAAAAAAAAAAAAAAACGATATGACAAAACTGATAACCGGCGTCATTAAAAAAAAGAAAAGAACATCATTTTGCCATTGAAATGTTCAAGATTTCTAATTGAAATTCAGTCGTGATGAAAAAATAATTTTTTGTTTTTTCATCTTAAATTTTATGTTTATACATTTACGTTCAACTTCTTTTTTTTTATCAGTAGATAAAATAAAGTCGTTTCTTACTTGAAAACCGTCATTTTTTAAGTAACTGTTGACCTAATTTATTCATCTGAAAACGAAGTTTTCCAAATGAAAATTGTCGATCTTCATGTAGAAATTGACGTTTGCTAAAAACTGAAAATCGCAAATTTTCATGAAGTACCAACGTCTCACAACTTGAAAGTTCAATCAATGTTTCTCAATGAATCATTGTTTTTCAATTTTTGGAATGTAGTAGGAGTCATCTGAAAATCAGGTGTTTTTTTTTTTTTTTTTTTTTCAGTTGAAACGTGTTCTTCTGAAAAACTGACGTGTCGCTACTAAAAGAAATAATGTAAGTTCATCTCGGAGAGAAACAGGAAAATTGTCGATTCAATGTAGAGATTTTTCAACTATATTTCTACATTTTCCTGGAGAAATTTGAAATTCTAGACTAAATGGATACGAATTGTCGTTTTTCATATGAAATCGAATGCTTATCGAAATTATTCCGAAACAACTGACGACTTTTTCAAAGTCAAATCTGAAAAAAAAAAAACAATGTTTTCAAGGTTTGCAGTGATACTTCGTTCAAAACACCGAAATTGTGAGTTATACCGGATTACATTACTAGATTCGGTGATGGTGATCGGTTGTTGTATTGTTCCTCACGTTGCATAAAATTGGGTTTTCTGTATGAAGAGATTGCCTTGAGACGTTAGGAATGACCGCTTTGGAATTCAGTTCGTTCGAATTTATGAACGCGTGATGCAACTTTCTTGGAACACATCTTTGGAAAGGGGCGCGTTTAATGAAGGGCCGATACCGCAAAAGGAACCTTCGCACCGGCTCAATACATTGTGTGAACATCTCGTTAGCGAAGTGTTGCGAAATTTGTTGGGTGTCTCTCCGATCGTTGTTTGAGAGGTGTCTTACATCAAGAGTGGAATGCGGTGGAAAGGACTACAGGATTAAGCGAAGTCCATCTCCAGATGCAACAGGTGTTGGATTTGTGTTAGCGTTTGTTTGAAAGTTCGAGAAGAGGTCGTAAGTCAAATTGTTACGAAATTCAATTGATTTCCAGAAATTATTGGACATACTGAGACTATGAAAGGAACTGGCGGTTTAATCCAACAGCAGAAGATTGTTCGCCAAGGTAATTACCTGCATGATTTACTTTTTCTCTCGGATGTTTAGTTCCATTCATTATTAGTGATGGAAGTGCTAATTGTTAATAATCACCTGAGCCTATTGGCAGCACTGCTCTGTTACCTCCACACTCTTTCACACACACACTCTCTCACTCTCTGCTTAAAAATCGTGTTCATGCTGTTCAAATTGTGCTTGCTTCCGTCGATATTAAAATAATAGCTGTTCTAAAATTAAAACTTAAAAACTAAAACCAGCGGATCGGCCTCGTATTCTGTCATCCTTCCACCAGGTTATGGGCCCAGGCATTGCCGGATAATCGTGCAGTTTGCGAGGTAAGAAGTTTCCTGTTTACCGAACCATCGAAAAATGGCGACGCTTGAAGATCGAGACATTTCGTTAATTGACAAACTAACAGATGCGGCTTCGTATCCGTTATGGAAGTTTGAAATCTCAATTTTCTTCGAGGCTAAGGAATTGCTTGATATTGTTGTTGAGAATGGCTTAAAATCAGAGGGTCTCGACGAAAAGTCACTACGTCTTCTCCGCCTCAAAGATGCCAAGGCTCGTCAAGCCATTATAGGTTCGATCGATAAAAAATGTCGCATGCACATTTTGACGTGCTCGACAGCTTTCGAAATGTTCTCAAAATTGAAATCCATTTTCGAACGAGATTCTGATCATCAGAAAAATTCAACGTACGAAGTATTTTTTTCGTATACTTTCGATCGTAGTGTAGACATAGCCACCAACATAAGTCGTTTAGAAAACATTGCCTTCAATGTAAATGCAGTCGATTTTGGGAAAATCGATAACAACATGCTCATTGCCAAGGTTTTATCGATTCTTCCTCCTTCATACGATCATTTCGTTACGGCTTGGGGATCTACACCTACTTCGGAAAAAACATTCTCAAATCTCGTCTCTCGATTAATGAATGAAGAATCGCGTAAAATGAAATCGAATGAACCTGCTGTTGCTTTTCATGTCGACTCAAAGTGGCAAAATCGGCGCCATTCAACACCCAAAACGTTCAACCGCGATAATCGAACCACGAATCGATTTGATTTTTCCCGACGTGAGTCGAGCAATCCTCGCGAATTAAAACAGGAAAATGATCGACGTAAAACCCAAAACTACAAAGCATCTTTCAGATGCAGAATTTGTAAAAACAAAAATAACAATCACGACGAAAAAGATTGTTTTTTTCGTGAAAAGAAACATGTTGCATTTCTAGCTGATGAAACCAACCTAAAACGTCCTAATAATCGTACGATCTTCACGCTCGATAGTGGAAGCACCACTCACATGACGAACGATGAAAGCAGTTTGGTTTCAAAATATCCCTCATCTACCGAAGTAAACATTGCGCGATCCAATGACACAATAAAAGCTATGTTTACAGGTACTGTTCAGGGTTACCACTGTGAACTAAACAATGTCCTTTATATTCCTGAACTCGTAAGAAACCTTATGTCAGTAAGTGCTATCACCGACAACGGTGGTAAAGTTCTCTTCGAAAATAATTCCGTCACGATCTCAAAAGATGACGAAATCATTCTTAAAGGCTCTAAAACTAAGAAAGGACTCTACGAAGTGGACATTGGAAACTGTCAACTACAAGCTACTGCTCTCATGGCTACTGAAAATGACGCTACAATGTGGCATCGAAAAATGGGACATTTAGGTAAAGATAATTTGCTAAAATTAAAAAATCTTGTTTCTGGAATGAATTTTGACAATTGTGAATTACAATCAATAACCGACTGTGACATCTGCTTCAAAGCAAAGGCGACTCGCGTTCCTTTCGGAGTTCATCGAACGCGCGCTAAAAAACCATTGGAAATTCTTCACACTGATGTGGTTGGCCCTATAGAAACCTTGACTTGGGATGGCTACAGATTTTTCCTCACCATTCTTGACGACTTTACTCATTTCAGTGCAGTATTCCTCTTAAAGTGTAAAAGTGAAGTAAAAGAACGCATTATTGAGTACATACGACAAATAGAAAACTTCTGGTCCTTAACAGTTAAAAAGATCAGACTAGATAACGGGGGTGAGTACATTTCTGCCGACTTTAAAGACTTCGCAAAATCAAAAGGGATAATTCTTGATTACACACCTGCCTATACACCCCAGCTAAATTCACATGCCGAGCGTCTGGGAAGAACGTTAATGGACAAAACAAGAGCTCTATTATTTGATTCTCAATTGGATAAAGAAATGTGGGGTGAAGCCCTCCTGACAGCAAATTATCTACTAAATCGAAGTCCATCTACTGCTGTAGATAAGACTCCTGCTGAGAAGTGGTATGGAAAATCTCCTGATCTTTCCATACTAAAAGTATTTGGAACTATCGCATACGCTAAAAATCTGCATACAAATAAAAAACTTGATGAAAAAGCTAATCAATGTATATTCGTTGGTTATGCCCATAATTCCTACAGACTTTGGGACAGTTTGACCAGAAGAATATTTCTTTCACGAGATGTTTATTTTTGCAAACGTGGAATTCAAAAGGAAAACATAACAAATCAAGTAGTACCTCTTCAAATCAATACATCAAACGAAACATTGAATGACGCAGCAACTCAAAATCAAGAAAATATTAATGCGCAAGTTCATGGAGATTTCAACGCAGAGCCACTACCCAACAATGATGAACCTTCTGAACTCGAAATAGAAACTGATTCAACATCATCAAACAACTCATTGAAAAATGTAAAACTAAGACGTAGTAAGAGACTCATAAAACCACCAGCAAAGATGGATGATTATTGCACAAACCTTGACTCAGATGATCTTGAAGAAGCCTTGATAACTTATAATGAAGCACTCACTGGAAAAAATAAAAACAAATGGAAAGCAGCCATTGAAGCCGAGAAAAAAGCGCTGGAGAAAAACAAGACATGGACCTTAGTCGATGCGTCTCAAGCTCTTGGAAGACGTGTGCTCACCAGCAAGTGGGTATTTCGGGTGAAAGAAAATGGTGTCCATAAAGCTCGTCTTGTCGTTCGTGGTTGCCAACAAAAATCTGGCATTGATTTTCACGATACCTACGCACCAGTCGTTGGGGTTGACTCGCTAAGAATTATTCTAGCCCTTGCCGCTCAACAAAATTTTCGTCTTAAGAAATTCGACATAAAATCTGCGTTTCTCTATGGGACAATAGAAGAAGAAATTTTTATGACTCTCCCAGAAGGCTATGACGTGAAAGGAAAAATTTGTAAACTTCAAAAATCCCTTTACGGATTAAAACAAGCTCCAGAGAGATGGAATTCACACTTCACAGATTTTCTAGTGAACTTCGGCCTCAAGAGACTTAAATCAGACCATTGTGTTTTTGTGAATGAACAGAGAACACTCATTCTCGCCATCTATGTGGACGATGGTATTTTGGTCGGATCAGATGAACAAGAAATGGTGTCGCTACTGAACGCACTTGAAACAAAATTCGACTTGACCATGGAAAACAATCCAAAGATTTTTCTTGAATGGAACTTGACTCTCAAGATGATCAACTCAAATTGACTCAAACTTCATATATTCAACAGCTTCTAAAAAGATTTAGGATGCAAGATGCAAAAACCGCACCAACTCCTCTAGTGTCCTACAAACCTGTTAATGAAAATCATCATGAACGCGACACGACGTTTCCTTATCGTGAAGCCATAGGAAGCCTACTTTATTTATCAACTCGGACTCGACCTGACATCAGCTTTGCAGTAGGATACTGCAGCCGACATTCAGAAAATCCTATACCTGCCGATGTAGCAAACGTGAAACGACTTTTGAGATACCTTAAAGGAACTGCAGAAGATGGCATTTCGTTTTCAAGAAACTCACAAATTAAACTTCAAATCTACACCGATTCGGACTTCGCCGGAGATCCTGCTAACACCAGAAGCACGTCCGGATATGTAACGTTCCTGTGTGACGGTCCAGTTAGCTGGCGCTCTCGAAAACAAAACATTACCGCTACAAGCAGCACCGAAGCAGAATTCATCAGTGCAGCAGAAGCATGCAAAGAAGTTCTGTACATGAAAAATTTGATACAGGAATTAACTGATAAAAATGATATTCCCACAACCATGTTCATAGATAACCAAAGCACTATAAGTTTAATTAAAAACGGAATTGTGAATAAAAAACGTAAACATATTGATGTCAAGTACTATTTTTTGAAAGAAAAATATGACGAAAAATTAATGCAAATTGAATATTGTCAAACCGATAAACAGATTGCCGATATACTTACTAAACCTTTAGGCCCACAGAAATTTGAGTTCTTCAAAAATAAATTGCTGTAAATTATATTCATTTCTGGATGTTTAATATTTTTTGTAAAATTGAGAAATGTTCTTTGATTATCCTTTTGTTAAAAAACAAAAAAAAAACAATGTAAAATAGGTACCTATGTAAAAAAAAAAAAAAAAAGAAAAAAAAGTAAACTGTATGTAAAAAAGTAAAATGTAGGTATGTAAAAAAAAAAAAAGTAAAATGTATGTAAAAAATGTAAAATCTATGTAAAAGAATTAAAATGTATGTAAAAAGGTAAAATGTATGTATAATATGTAAAAATTTAAATAAATAATGTTATACATTGTAAAAGTTAAAAAGTAAAATGATGATTGAAAATCATTTTTTTGTAAAAGTAAAATGTAAGAGGGAGTTAAAGACATTATAAAAGTAAAACAAGTAAAAATTATAAATAAACTTGAAATGATGTATAAATTAATGCATAGTTAGCTGTGATGTAAAATTGTAAAACTTCTAAAACGTAACTAGTACATTAATGTAAAAGTTCTATTAACAATTACGGGGTGTGATGGAAGTGCTAATTGTTAATAATCACCTGAGCCTATTGGCAGCACTGCTCTGTTACCTCCACACTCCTTCACACACACACTCACTCACTCTCTGCTCTCTAAAATCGTGTTCATGCTGTTCAAATTGTGCTTTGCTTCCGTCGATATTAAAATAATAGCTATTCTAAAATTAAAACTTAAAAACTAAAACCAGCGGATCGGCCTCGTATTCTGTCATCCTTCCACCAAAGAAAACTAATTTCATCGATGAGAAGAATAATTCAAAATTGTCCATATTTTTCTCTTTTGGCAGAGCACTTTCGCCCCTCAGGGCATCCTAAGAATGGTATTATTAGAAATCGAAAACAGTAAAAACCGACGATATATTAAAATAGGGATATTTTTTCTTAATTTCTAAATTAATTATTATAGCTCCAAGAGCTCTCGAGTTATACCCTCACGCCAGATATCTGAAGAGCTCCCAAATTCAACACGAAAGCTGCGATAACTCGAGAACCAATAAAGCTATCGACCCCGCGATTGTCTCATTCGATTCAGCGTCCAAAAATCAATATGATTTGATACCAAATACACATTTTCAGTAAAACCTTGGAAAATATGAATTTTCTCCCCCTCAAAATCCCCAAAAATACCCTTAAAATTGAGCTAGCGAGTTGGTTCAAGAATTGGGTCATTGTCAGACCAAGATTGATTTTCGTTGACTATTTCCAGAATTTAGCTGTTATAGTTTCGTAAGAAAAATTTTGACGGCGTACGGCCGACACACAGAATTTTTTTTTTTTATTCTACATGCCTTGAAACGTAAATCATCAAATTTTGAGGGGGTTAGATTTTTTTTGGCGATTACAATGGTTTTCAAATTGAATAATAAACCAAAAAAAAGCGTCAAATGTGCACGCGCATTTGCTCGTTAAATACGCGAAAAATTCAAAGGATCGCCGATTACCGTAGTCATTAATTTTTATTTAATTTTTCTCATTGTAAAATTTTACAACCCATAAAAAAAAACGCATTTTTAAAAAACTTTTTCAATAGTTTTTTTTTAACTCTTTTAACAAGTGTCTTTTTTGTTGTCTAAAATTTCCATCTAAAAACACTATTTTGATGACGAAAAAATCTGAGTACTAAGTAATCTTAGGATTCTCCTTCGACACACGCGTGATCGCAGTGTTCATCGAATACAAGGTAAACAGTTCATTAGAGTCGCTACAATAATTGAAACGACCCAAATAAATCCAGCTCGCATATAGACTCAATCGCTTCGAATAACCGGTAAAGAAATATCCTGAGTATCGAGGTTAATGAATTATTCAAAAGCCGTCCCGCGAAACGGAATCACGTCGTTCGGGAGAAAATGTCAACAAAACAATCGTCGCCGTATGATAAAATTGCCTGTTGCAAAGCGTGTATTAGGGCTCCAAAATGGGCAGCGACGGACAGAAATGGACTGGCGTTGGAACCTGTTGTGGGCGGTTGAGCGCTCACTTGAATCCAAAATGAGCAGAAATCCGCCATTCGAGAACTGATCTGATTATGGGCTTGAGGAGAACCGCCACGAGACTCAGTTCAAGTCGAGTTGCCCACGAGAAACGCCGGTTCATTCTGTCGTCAGTTCGATTATTAACCTCTTCGAACTTCAGTGTGAGGCATAAAGTGTCGGCCATTTGAAACAGAAGTTGCAGAAATCTGCTCCAGCGGCTGACACCGATTCGGTGGGATTTGTGGAGACTCCACCAGTTGACTCCGGTTGGTTCGCTGTTTATAGTATTTCTATTAATCTTGAGTGAAGAGAGGCAAGCGGTCGATGAAGACTTCTTTCTGAAAGAGATTAACCTTTCAGGAAAAGTAGTAGAGGGGTTGTGAGGGGGAGAAAAACTAGGCGACTTATTCTCCAGATTTTTAATGGCTGGCCGAGCATCATGGTCCCTGGGGCTGTGGACCTCATGGTTCCACGTCGCCCTGAAGATGCCCGAATGGGCGAAAGTGCTCGGCCAGCCATTAAAAATCTGGAGAATAAGTCGCCTAGTTTTTCTCCCCCTCACAACCCCTCTACTACAATAAATGCGACGACTACCAAGCTTTCAGGAAAAGCTCGAACTTCTTGGACCCTGACGGGGTCAGATTTGCTCTAGGTTCACCTTCTAAATTGGCCGTCCACTTATCCTCTAAGCCGTACCAAGCGAGGGTGAACCACCTGAACTTTTTCCTTCGCCTGGCAAATTCCTGGAGACGTCTGGGGAAAAGTAAACAAGAACAATCACAATCACGTAAACGCAATATATTATGAAAAACCCTTAATGCTAAATCCCAAGTGTGGGCGCTGCAACTGACCACGTTTGGTAGCTGTCGGTTGGGCCCTGTTGAAGGGAACCAACTAACTACCAAACGCTTTAAATTCAAGTATTTATCGAGACTTCCACGGAGGAAGTCCCTTCGCATAAATATTGCGAACTTGGCCAAGCTCAGAAGCTAATGGTTGCAAACGGGCCGACCTAGCAGGGAGATGGCACTGTGCGTATCAACCGAACCTGTCGAGAAGGTAGCGGTAGCGAATTTGAATCAATCCTTTGTCATTTCTCAAGAAGATAGTGGGTGTTCCCCACACCAAGCAATTAGAATTGTCCTTACAAACTAATGATTGTCCCCGAAGTCCTTTATCCCCAAAACTCACTCGCGGGTAACCGTTCAGCACGATGATAGGACGTACCTTGTTCTCGCGAGCGCTCCGATGGTTTTGCCAGTCGTTCCAACGCGAAAGCTGGCTAGTTCTTTGCTCGCAGATGTTGGATGATTTTTCTGACGGCTGCGGACGCTCGGTCAGAGGATCGGAGCCGTGATTCTCAGGCGATGTGGTACCTTCGAACTCCTGATTCCGAACCCCGGTCCTCGAGCGTCCGTCAGTTTTCCTCATCTTCAATCCAACGAGGTGGGATAATTTTAATAAATAGGGGGGAATCTCCTGGCCAATGAGATGTATTGTTTCCTCCCATTTCCTCTGGTTTTCCACCAATTAGGTTGCACTCGTGTCTTTGACAGCATCAGCAGTACTGCTGACACGAGGCAACCTTGGTGGCTCCGGTCGTGTTCGTCAGGGGTCGATGTTCTATGTGGCGACGGATATCAGGTAGCCGACTTCTCGGCGCCTGTCTGCGATATCCGAAGCCAACAGACCCCTTAACTTCACCGAGCTGCAGTGACCATTTTGTGTCGACATTTTTTCTTCTCAGATGTATTGAGGATATAGACAGATACTGTGGATAGATGCTCAAGAAAACCTACCCAAAGCTTCTTGGTTTTGAAGTTTGCGGGGGAGAAAAACTGGGCGACTCGTTCTCCATTTTCTTTATTGCCCGCCGAGCACTTTCGCCCCTTCGGGCATCATCAGGGCTTTGTAGCACCATTGGTAGCTACAGCTACCAAAATGGAGAACGAGTCGCCCAGTTTTTCTCCCCCGCAAACTTCAAAACCAAGAAGATATGAAGCGACTACCCAAAAACGAAAAACTACCCAAAGCTGTTTCGTTCAGAGCTTGATTTTTGCATTTTCACCTTTAACATTGGTGTTTCTGTCTTAAATGCGAATTTCCACAGCCCTATGCGCTTTTCTCATCAAAACTGAACATTCCTCCAACTTTCCCAAAACAATAGTGAGCTGTCTTTCAAATCTGCTCTTGTACACTCGTGTCCGCTACCTATAAATTTTCAGTAGTTTTAGGTTTCTTCCATTCTATTCACTTCCGTCGGAAAATAGCAGAACTTACCTTGAAGTGTCATGTATATCGGTTTCCCAAGCACCCGGTAGAGTGCTCAGCGTCATTCCGTGGCATTGGTCAAGTGGTAACCGTGTTAGTGCCGCCAATT
Organism: Tupiocoris notatus; assembly: GCA_037159825.1. Classification (NCBI taxonomy): domain Eukaryota; kingdom Metazoa; phylum Arthropoda; class Insecta; order Hemiptera; family Miridae; genus Tupiocoris; species Tupiocoris notatus. The sequence goes on from JASJUZ010000833.1 coordinate 17,578, forward strand.
TGACGTTTTACATAATCAAGGCATGTAAAATCCGTATATAAAATTTAAAAAATTCTGTCCGTTCGCCATTGACACTTTTCAGAGAAAACTAAATTCTTGAAATTTTCGCTAAAAATCATTCTTGGTCTGAAAAAATGACAATACTTTAGCCAAAACGTTAACTCAGCTTTAAGGGTATTTTCGAAGGTTTAAAATGGGGAGAGATTCGCATTTCCAAGATTTTTCAACCGTAGCCTGTGTTGATACCGATTCATATAGAATTTTTGACGCTGGATCGAGTGTAACCATAACGAAATCGATAGCTTTAATGGTTATGGAGATATTGCTATTTTTATGAAAAATTGTCGAGGTTTTGACATATTTGGCAAGATGGTATAAATATAAATAATTTGTAGAGCTATAAAAATCGTTATGCTCGTTTGAAAATTCGTCAAACCCAATTTTTACCAGTTTGAGAGTGATTACGTTCACTAGAGTTCTGATTAAATAAAAACAAGTGGACGGTTTTTGCAAATCATAATTAAAGCAAAGGGAACCACAGGGCAATTATTTCAGCCTTTTATTCGATATTCGGATTCTACCTTGAAACGAAAAATATCAAATTTTAAGGAGAGGTTTGACAATTCTAATAAGCGGAAACCAGGAGAATCCGACTCGACACCATTTCAACTATAATTGTGTAAAATATTTTCTTTTATACTCTTCAATTCTGCTTTAGCAAGCGCGAGAATTGGCAGAAAGTCGAAAATCCATTCGGGTTCTAGAGCTGAAAGTGGAACGATTGGAATTCGACCTATCCGAAGCAATGGAGATTAAGAATGAAATCGTCGAGAAATTCAATTCGTTATTCAGGAAAAGGAAGACGTCCAAGTTGAAAAAACAGCAACTCATTCAAGAATTGGTGAGCCAACCTTTGTGATAGGTATCTATTTTATAAACTAGCGTAATATAAGAGACTTACTTAACACCATGCAAAAAAAAAAAAAAAAAAAAAAACTAACAGTGGTGAGCATAGATTACCTATACAGTAGGTACATATTTCCATGTTTTAGTCCAATTATAAAATCAAAAAAGCATACAACAACTCAACTGTTCTTGAAAAACTAGCTAGGAGACCCCAAAAATAGAAAAACGCACGAATCAAGGTGATAATGCGGAAGTGGAGTATGCGAGCCGGACATAATAATACAAGCCAAGCTTTGAGAATGGGATAATTTCTATGAACCTACAGCGTCGAAAATATTGTTCTTTTTTTCGAAGCCTGTAAAAATTGAAATAGTCAATAAACGCATAAGGTGGAAGTACGGTGTGTGATCCAGTCGATACAAAACACGTTTTGTGAAATGGAGCCATTTTTAGAGCAAGGAAACCTATATAGACTAAAGTGCACAAATAAAATGACTGAAAATGCTAAGTAAGAGGAAATAGTCTTCCCCTTATCCTGACAATATCAGAAAATTCCTTTCAATGACTCCAGTTCAAGCGAGTTCTTGAACTATCTGAGGTTCATGGAAACAAATTACTTCAATTTTCAACAGTTGCAGCGGGTATGCAAAAATTTTATTTCGATGCCCAGGATTGTACACGCATCACTTCCTCAATGAGCCAAGCCAATGCCATCTAAGCTCCGTAATAGTTTACTGTACAACATTATTTGTTCTACTTGTCTCCTGTAACGATAGCTCTGCAGCTTCGCTTGGTACCACGGCCGCCAGGAGCACTAGTGAGGTTGCAACACTGGCCGTGTTTCAGATGCTCCTGATTCTTAGTGCTATGAAAATTCCTTCCAACAGGAAGAAATCCAAATCGGACTGCAGTTCCAAATTCGACTTTTCAGACGATTGCAATACTTTAATTTACTTTGTAAAAACAAAAGTAAAAAACCCTAGGGTTGCTCAGTGAATCATGTTCCAAAACTGACAATGCGAAAGATAATCGTTGATTTTAACGCAGCTCGTAACTCTTCAAAATCCCCTAAATTATCCGACAATTTTTGTCCCTTTTTTAATAATAACTTATACAGCACGGTTTTTCCAGGAAGACCTATCCCACGAAGTTGAAGTTCAAAAAGATGTGATAAGTCAATTGAAGAAAGCGTTGAACGCCAGCGAAAACGAGAAAGCCCAACTGGAACTCAGCTATAGCGAAGGATTTAAGCAAGGACGCCAACTTGCTTCTGTCGAAGAATTGTGTAAGCTGAAAAACCAGTAAAAATCGTCGATAATGCTAACACTTCCCACACACTGGAAGCGACTACGTATACTCACACTATCTGAAAAAATAGCCGGCTTCCGTGGCTGAAACAGTTAAGGCGTCTTTTTCTTCTCCAGGTGGTCGTATTGCTTCTTTCTGCAGGTTGAGGGGGAGATTAACGAGACGACCTCTTCTCCATTTTTTTTCTTTTTATTACGCCGAGTACTTTCGCCCGTTCTGGCTTCTTCAGGGCATTATAGGACCAAGGGCAACCAAGGAGCATTATAGGACCAAGGGGCATTATAGGGGCCATAGGTACCCTTGGTCCTATAATGCCCTGAAGAAGCCCGTACGGGCGAAAGTACTCGGCGTAATAAAAAGAAAAAATGGAGAAGAGGTCGTCTCGTTATTCTCCCCCTCAACCTGCAGAAAGTTAAGGCGTCTGTTTCGACTTTGAAAGGCTTCGGTTCGCAAAATAGTTACGGTGTGGCCAAAAATTAATAGATAGTGGTGCATGTTGGACATTCTTTTTTTTTTCTTTACAAAATTTGATACGTCATTGGATTATGCACTTCTAATTGTTTCAACGTCTAGCTTTCTCATTTGCTGACTAGCCGCTAGGCTGAATTTCAGTTTCTCCAACGTGTAATCTAGTCCCCAAGGAGGGAAAGAAATTTCTGCGAAACACGATTTTTAAGAGCGACTCATATTGCCCGAACATTGCCGTCCCAAAAACTTGGGCTGATGCAACGCTACTCAGTAATAGTAATAATTATTAGTAATTAATCTCTGCTTTTTTCCCAGGCGTACTCGAACAATACAAAATACTGAAAGACATCGAACTCGTCCTCGAGCTGGACGCTAGGCAGGAAGAATATCAGAAAAACCTGAACGCCGTCCAACTTCCACAGAATGCCAAAGCGGGTCGCTAATTTCAACCGCAAATCTGATCTCTGGCGTGCTTTTATTTGTAATTCTTTGAAAAAGAGAATACTCCGTATATTTACATAATGGAAACGGTCGCTTGAAACAAGCGCAGAAAACTTCGAATTACTAACTTCCAAGTAATTGTACATACATATTCAAATATATCTGTCACGAATTTCGTTCTCACATACCATTCGACGTTTGTAAGGAAAGACAAAAAAAAGGGAATCTCGAGAGAATCAAAAGTGCAATGAAAAAAAATTATCGTAGCGAACAGCTTGATCAGCGAACTAGTATTTTTTCAGCCGATTGCTGACGAGGCGCGACGAGGTCACGCACAATACTTAAGACATTGCGATGGGTACATTTTTCATCTGAAAATTATTAATTCTCTCATACACTTACGTTTGCTCTGGCTAACGTATATACAATGCGAATCTTCATAAAGTTTATCTATTAAAATAAACAATCGTTAAACAATCGCCGCTTTCATCAACGCGGCACGGCTGACTTTGCATCAACGGTCGAATTTCAATAATGAAAATCATAAAACCTAAGAAGTAAAAGACTTTGAAAATTTTCGCAGATGTTCTACGATGAGAAATCCAAAGGCTCACACCACGTATCTGGAATCAAAACGAAATATAAGTTATACTTGGGTTTATTTATCTGAACGGGATATATCGATGATGAGATATCGATACATCGCCAACGTTACAGTAATTTCGCACATCTCATTTTTTCGGGAGCTGTTTCAAAAATTTTCAATGAATTTTCTCTGATAGTATCTCTGATAAATTACCGTGATATGTGATGTTTTTTGTTTAATCTGTCCAACCCCCTCAAAATTTGTTGTTTTTTACGTTTTATGTAAGCAAGTAGATTCCAAATATTTTAAAAAAAAGAAGGGGAAAAAAGCTAATTGATTGTTCAGTGGGTTATTCGCATCAATAATGATTTGGACACACCATCAACTTGTTACCTAACCCAAACTCTTACAAACATTTTGGTAACTAAGTCTTTGTCAATTTAATGCAATTGTGTTAGTAATTTTGAATATTTTCATTTTTGTCAACCGCTTATTTGTAGTAAAACAAAATGCCTAACGATACAGCTGAAGAAAGTGTTTGAAGAGCTTTCAAACTACTATAGGACAATTTTTATATTTCTACAAACGATCAAGTTGTACCATACTTTCCTGCCGAAATTTTCAGGATTTCAAAACTATCAATCCCTCTCTTCCTGCCAGGTTAAAATTAGATACTTGTGATAATATGAAAAAATTGCAAAAAAACTCACCTTTTACGGGTCTGGGGTCCAGTCAGCTACAAGCGGTTCTTCGACTTGATCTGAAAATTGGAGAGCTTTCACGATTCGAAGGAGTTCGTCGGTGCCGCGGCCGATTAGAGGGTCGTTGATTGCCACGTGGCGTAAGACGCCTTTTCTATCGATGACAAAGTGAGCCCTGGAAATTCAATAAACCTTCCATAACACCCTTATTTTAAACATGGATAACACAGAGTCGGCACAACTGAGTAAAGAATCGGATATAAAATTCTGGCTGAACCTACAAGAATGCGCTAAAATAAGGTAAAATGAGCAAATGTATAAAAATTTCAACAAGGGATTTTATTGTTGGAATGGCACACAGTCCCAAAGTGAGTTGAAACTAGCAGACTCGATTATCCAACTGGTCCAAACTCGAAAATTTTACGCAGGAGCGGATGGTCAAAAAATTACGCGCTAGGTCCCATTTGACGTACATACACTATTTATGATATTCAACAACTTTCCATGGTTTGCTTTCATTATTTTAAATTTTGTTGAAAGTTGTACTAATAAAAAAAATCCGTTTCTGGGCGACTTCTTGAAAAAATGCGTCCTGTCTCAGTTTACCTTCAACTTTGAAATGGATCAGTTTTGCAAAATCTTCAGTCCAACATATCATTTCCCAACGGAAACAATAGAAAATTCTGATAGAAAACCAACAATTGCATTTCTTAACGGCTGCACAAAAAAAGGTCAGCCTCTGATTTGAAATTTGGTTACTTCCTGAGTGAGAGTCCATGAGCTCATCAAATGTGCCAAGTGAACTTGCCGATTTGAAAAGCTAGTAAGAAAAGTACTTCATGCTTCGATTTAATTCTTTTTATAGTTTAGTGCACAATTGGAATTTTCGTTTTAAAAATTAAATCGAGCAAATGACGGTCCTCATTAGTGTTGCACTGATCAAGTCTACTCTCGAAGTTTTGCTTGACTTTTTCCAACAAATCGACGGGAATTTGGCAATCACTAGTCAGATGTTGTCCTTCAAGTATTGCAGGGCCCGGGGTTTTTCGGTGTAAACAAATAAAACCACAGGGCGCCGAATAGGGAAAGTGCGCTGGTGACGGCACGAAACCCCTCTAGGAGATGAGGCGTTTTGGAAGTGTCTCTTCAAAAACTCCATCTTGCTGTGTGTGCTGTGGCTCTATCTTGTTGGAACTATACGCCCTTATGGTCCGTTTGTACAAGTTTTGGAAGGAAAAATGTCCTTCATTTCTCTGTGGCGAGCAGAATTCGCAGTAACAGAGCAACAAACTAACACAAAATGAGACCCAACTCTCAACAGTGCTCACCACACAGCAACACGTTCGCAACAAAGTGGTACCTTATGAAGATCCCAGGGATTGACGTCATTCAAATAGTGCATGCTTTGCCTGTCGACGCTGTCAGAAAAAATGGGCCGCATCACTAAAAAAATATTGGATATTCGGATTCTACATGCCTTGAAAAGTGAAACATCAAATATTGAGGGGGTTAAAAAAAATTTTCTCGGGCGATTACAATGGTTTATTATTGAATAATAGACCGAAAACGATAGCGTTGTCGAGTAAGTTAGTGAGTTCTTGACATACGGTTAGGCGAAAAGCGAAATCGCGTTCAGTCACTTGTCGGACAACAGCAATTTGTAGGGAAAAAAGCAGAGTTCGTTGTGAAAAATTCGTTTCACTGCGCCATCATAAATCCCCTAAGCAGCAGCTTATTTTTTATTTCAACGTCAGGGAGAGTGCAAAATCAAGCGTGTTTTCTGGTCCTCGTGGCCCTTTTTCCACCACAATTCCACTAGCCCTGAATGATTCCACCCGCGTTTCTATTTATTGCCGGCCAGGTATGGCACCCCTGGAGGAACATTCGGAAGGCACGTTGAGCGGTGACCACAGAATAAAAGTTAGAAAAGCAGACTCAAGGACGAATGTGTGCTGCTTTCATCAGGAAAACTAGCTTGTGGGGGTACAAAACTTCCAGACCCCTTCTTTCCAATGAGCCTGTAGGCTTCGGTTACCTACATGCTTCATGACGCGAACATTTAATGCATTCAGCAGTTGTTACTAAGGAAACGGTTTGCAGCCGACGGAACGGCTGATTGTTGAGAATCAGTTGGAATGTTCTAGATCCTAGAAAGTTGAGTAATAATTGATATGTCGGATTTGATATAGTTTTTAGTGAACATTGAGTATTCTGAGAATTACACCATCCGTTATTGAGTTATTTCATTATTTTATGTAGCCAAGTCTACAACAAGCCTCTCCTCATCCCTTTCTGACCACCCTTCGCTCATTGGCCCCCTATTCAAATCAGCAAGTTTTCCTGTCGCACAGTGAATGTTGGAGGTTTTTAGGAGTCCCTACATTCCCAAGTAGTATTTCAAGATGAATATCTACTGAATATTACTACAAGGGCGCTTCTGAGGACTTGCACAAGTTTTCAGACACTTCAGTTAGGGAAGCTCACTAGCAACTTAGCTCGTTCATCAATCCTATCGATATATGGAAATTAGTATATTGGATCCATATTGAACTAACTGTGTGATAATCCTTTTAAAGCTTACCTGAGACAGTGCCCTTTTTCAGGCAAATAGACGCCGTAATCCCGTGCGATAATGTGCGTAGGGTCGGCGATCAACGGTATTTTAACACCAGAGACACCGCCTTCGCCGCGCGATTTTTTCGCCCAAGTCAAATGGGACAAATGCGAATCGGTAGAACAGGCAACGATCTCCGTATGCACAGAACGGAAATCCGTAATCCGGTCGCTCAGGCGATTAATTTCGCTAGCGTCGACTTTCGAACTGCAAACGGCACATTTGATGTAGGAAATTGAAATATTCAATAATAGAAGACTGGTGCATGAATCACAACTGACTTACAAATTGTGCGCGTAGAAGAAGAGAACAACGTATCTCCCTTTGTAGTCGTTCATGTCCAATTTGGTTACATGACCGTTGACTATGGCCGTCGCCTTCCAATGAGGAGCTCGTTTGGTGACTGAAAAATTAATGGCAAAATACATTCAGTAGGTACAATCGTATGATAGTGGAAGATAAACGTAGGATGTTGATCTCAAGGTATCACAAGATTAGAGAGTCACACCGGCAATTCAGTGCAATATTCAGTCTATACTCGTTACAATGGTCGTCAAACACTCTCATGTTTGGAATAGTTACTAACACACATGGATGGTCATCTAACATCATTATAGAAGCAAAGAATTATAAACCACTGTACAATCATTTGCAGTTTTTTTTTTTTTTTTAATTAGTTTTTTTTGGACATTTGGATTCTATATGCCTTGAAACGTCAAACATCCAATTTTGAGAAGGGGGTTAGAATTTTTATTTTTGGGCCATTACAATAGATAATTTAATCAATAAAAACCAAAACTAGAAAATTATGAAACGGAAGAAAATCTATTTCATTTTTCTCGGTCAACTTTTTCAAGATTAAGTTCCTCACTCTGACTTGATCCTATAAGAATGATATTGATTCATAAATTGTAGATATTTTGCAGACACTGACCAAAAACTTTGTTCGTCGATTCGCGCGGCGATTCACTCTTGGAGTGAGACTCTTGCTGCACAGGAACGTAGATTCCGGTCGAATAATCTCCACCAACTCCAGACATACTTCCACCTCCGTCGGCTGAATAATGATGCTCATCTCTATACATGATAAACTGCTGTTTGAGCTCCGGACCTCCGCTGGCCCCAGTTTCTGCGTGGTGATACAATTTTTTTTCCAGTAAGTGCAAGTTAGAAACGATTAGAAGAATAAAGATTATACTGGAGTACCTAACCTATACTCGCATGAGTTTGTGGGAAAATTTGGCTGAGTTCGGCCTTCTACGCAATTTATAGACGTCAAAAATTAAATTGGCATGTGCCAAGTGGGCAAGTAAGTTTTCTTTTTTACAACTCAATGAAACGCGTATTAACAAATTAGAAATTGTTAACTTGTTACATTAAAATGCCATACCTCTGGGAAAAATTTTTCTACACGAAAAAATGGTTCACTTGCTACCGCACGATATTTCTTGTGATCCATTATTCTTCGGAAAAAATTCGATTGTAAAAAATATTAAGAAACGCCACGCATCGGTCGAGCAAGAAAATACCCTGGCAGATTATGCAGGGATAGTCAGCAGCATTGAGTAGTAATATCGAGGACAGTTCCCGATTTAAAAGGGCATTATAGGTACTAAAATTCATGTATTTTTTCATAACCCGGTCGGTATCTACAATGGTTATCATATTATTGCAGTTTTATGGAGTTTGGAAAAAAGCATACGAACCAATCATATTATGACCCAATATAAAAATCTTTTTACAATCGTTAAATATCTTTCAAACAGTCCCCTCTATAACAGGTTTCGAGATTTTGCTTGTTATGCCATGCTGCAAGACTGGAACTTTTTCAGAGTTTTAAAAATCAAGTCCGGGAGTTGACCCCCAATAACAAAACACTGAGCAAAATGATTTCTCACGACTCTAGCGAGCATGTTGGGGTTATTTCAGCTATTTTAGCCCCAGCTCAGACCTCCTTCAGATGCCATGAGCAGTTTCCTCTCCTGTCTCTTATCAGTTTTGGGAAAAAATAAGTCACAGGGAGCTAGGTCTGGTGAGCAGCGGGAGGGGGGTACTATGCCATTTTTGTCAAAAACGACTTCACTGACGTGGACGAATTTGGCGCAAACCCTTGTCATGAGCAAATCCGTGGGCCTGGGGAGGAATCAACGAGGGGAGGAACTCTTCGTTATTGTTATTTTATTTCAGATGGGAAAACACCCTTTTCCGTTCAGCTTCCATTGTCAAAAACTCTCCACGGACGTGAAGCTACATTAACCAAAAAACCTTCCGCCACAGCTACTTTGGCTGATCATGTTAATCGATCAGGTCGACTCCAGGGTGGTGGCAGTGAAAAACATGATAGAATTAGCTGGAAATTGCAATCCTCAACTCTGACTCAATTATTACAATCATTTCATGCCGCACAAGAGGCAATCACCTGCAGGCTGGCTGATGTCGTCGTCGGAGACAATAATGCCTCGGAGGGACTCTGAAATAACGTCAGTATCTCGCTCAATGTTGCCCTTCTCTCGCTTTGAGTCGCGCATTTTCGTCCGATAATAATTCTTCTCGGCTTCTATATGTTTCTTGGATAGAGCGTGGAGTCCTAACGTCGTACTGTCGGCGGTCAGCATCTTATTGCAGAGCATGCAAACGGCTTTGTATTTGCTCGGGTGAGAAGTTAGCCAGAGGGAATACTCTGGCATTTCTTCCCACGCTTTGCGGTACGTCTGCAGGTTACGTTTTGCCGATTTATTTCGAGCGATCTCCTCGTCCATTGCGGCCGCCTCTTCAGCCGTCATCGCCTTAACGGAGTTATCCCTTTTCTTCCTCGCCTTTTTCAGTTCGGGCCTAGAGGAGCACAGGCGAAATATCAATTGCAATCCTTATAATTGGGAACAGGCATTCTCTTTTCCTTTTTTTTTTACAAAAGAAATTTATTCAAGCTTTTTGCTGTTTTTCCCATACGATTAACTACTATGGATAATTCTCAATAAATCCAAGAATACTACTCAAACCCAGGTAGCCACATAGTCAACAACGCTGGTTATCAGTAGTAGAGAAAAGAGAGAAACTATCAACTCCTTTTAAATTATGGCTCTAGATATTACTAACTGCTGCAGTTCGTTCAGCTGCGAGGTCTACTTGAGAGCAGTTAATCCAACTCACACTAAGCAGGGATTATCATTGCTATTTGAGTGATGGATGATTTAAAAACTCTGGAAAATAAGAGCGATTGACCCTGATTTTTTTGTTTGCCTTCTCAATAGAGTGCAGACACGTATGTCGGTTAGAATCAGAGTCAAGACATGGTCGGGATAACTATTTTAGCCCACTTGGGATCATTATAAGTCGCATCTTTACCGAGACATGGCCTGGTAGGTTGAGCAAGACATCTCTCCTCTGCGCTATAAAGGAATTTTTGGTCTGGCCGGGGCAGGTCAGGTGGCCGATTCAAATGTAACAGCCGAGAACGTCTCTAAACTCGAAAATGCCAGGATTACAATGCCTCTGAGGCTAGTGAAGCCAAATTGCCCACAAAACTATTCAAAAATCGAAGAAAGCAATTTTATAAACCTTCTGAGTGTCACCAACTTGAGATGTAGGCAGTAGTGGATTAAAAGGAGTCCAGCTAACGTATCGGCCTGTTGGCGCTGTCGTACTAAACCAGTAAAGATTGCTTCAGTTGAAGACACCCCATACCCCTTCCCTTCCATGTCACTCACATTGTTAACTACAGGTAGAAAAATAAATCTGTGGGAAACAACATGTCTAGCAAGTCATCGGTTTAATTCAATGGCCACAATAAAAGTTTTCTCTACTACAGTTAACCAACGCTCATTGACCACCGAGATTCACCACCATCACCAACATTTGAGAGGTTATAAGTTCAATTATCCAATAATCACTGAACAATCATTAGCTTCCAATTGCAACTCTCAAAACAGGACATCAACTGAATGTTCATTATTTTTGGACAATTACGGATCTAACTTCTTCTTTCTGTATTTTAACTTCAGCACAAATAACGTATTGCCTGTTCCCAGCTAACTGCTCCCGTAGGCGATGAAAGGCGTTAAACATTTCTGGACGGAGCTGTGAGGATTGCGGCTTTCCAAAGCCACGAGGGGAACACTTAAGCGCTGAATATCCCCGACTGAGCCAACTGCGCACAACCGAAAACTTCTCTTCTTTGCACACATTAAAACGAATATTCGTTATAAAAAAACCAATCGATAGTGAGCCGACCAAATTTTTCCACAAACTCTTCCAGTACGCTTAATAATAAAATTGAACACAAATAATAGAAATTCAACACAGGAATTCAGAGTTAAGACAAAACGCAAGATAGCGAATGTTGCATATTTGAAAAATGTACTTATTCGTCGAATTATTATAGAGTTACAGATTGACGGAGAAAAAAAGATGAAACCTCATCTCTAATATGTAATATAATATTTTTAAACTGACCGCTAGAACTAATAGCGATTCATCTTTTGCACGTGTAAAAAGATGCCATTCTTCAAAGAATTAAATCAATATCCAAAAGTGAGGGACATCCTAATTAAATTAAATCTGGTCTAATTAAAGTGCGCCCTAAATTGAACACACTGTCTAGTCAACACTGTCTAATCCATGATTCTATCGCATTTTCATCATTAAAAGTGACATAATTCTTCTTCTCTTCATCAATTTAAAATCAATAAATAATACTGAAACGCCCTCAACTCTGAGCTTCATTTATCACTGATCAACTTTGCTTTTTAATCCGCCGTTAAAGTGGAGAAATCCTTCAATAATAAAAAATTACAGTGGTATCAATTGAAAATTTTAGAAATCGAGAAAAGCGCAATTTTAAATGCTTATAGACAAGCAAAAGAGACGAGTGGCGCTGTCGCAAACATCAACAAACCGGACAGATAAATGGAGAAAGCCAAAGACTGAAAAACACTTCTACTAGCAAAATACACTGGGTCAAATTACAAAGAAAACAAAATATTGCCATGATAGCTACAAGTCAACTCCATGCTGAATAAGATCTATTTCGCCTCTGAAAATGTCGACAGCATATCAATATAGTAATATGAGATTATCAATCTATCTTCATTCATCATAATGTATAACCCACCGTTCTCTACTGATACAAGAAAGGGGAGGGGAGCCAGCTGTGAAATAAAAAGGGGCTTGACACTGTCCGTTTTAAAGGCTTAGAAAAAAAAAAATAGTTTGCTATGGACATGGACTGACTTTTGTTCCCAGTTGCGTCAGAGGGTCCAAAGTTGCCCAGGAGTTTGAATTCAGGCTGATACATCACCGACGCATTATACTATTCTGACTCACTTGGACCAATTGGAGAACTCTGGCAAAGGTGAACCTGAAGATCTTAACATTGGGAAATTTTCAGAAGGTCCCATCAAGTATCACTAGTATGCAATGCAACAGTAATACACTGCACCATTGTAATTAAGCCACATCACCAAAAAAGAGCTCAACATTGAAAGAAGGGCTGCTGCAGAATGGACCACGAGCAAGAGTAGCCGAGGGTGAGAATATAATCTGGTGTGTAGGCTGGTCCTGCCATAATATGCAAGCCTTCTTGCAATTGGGCCCATTAAATAAGCCAGGTAGGCTTCACAACAGGGCACAGGCCAGCTTAATGTTAGTGGCATCAGCAATGAGCTTTGTTGGCGGTTGGGGGTGGAGGCGAGAGAAATGGAGCAAAGCTTTCTCATTAGAATAATTAATTTTCACGCCACTTTCGCTGTGAACAGCTTCCTCATGAACTATTTAGACCTGGTCAGTCCTTGCAAACGTCCAGAGAGCCCAAAAAAAGACCACCGTCGCCCATGGTTGGGGTCTTCATAGTTGGGTAGGAATAGAAGAACTACAAGTTTTTGCGACAGCACCACCAAATCGAGAAACTTTGAAGCCTCTTTTGAACTGGTAAGTTAACTGTGAAAACTAAGTGCTAGGAAGTTTTGGGTACTAGGATTCCGAGAATAGTTGTCCATTTCAAGTGTATTCAACCACTTTTGCTACAAGAGGAGGCTATCGTTTCATATTATCTATGATTTTTTAAAATGACACCTATTAACCCTACAGAATTTTATTGACTAAGTCTTTAAACTGCTCATTCGTCACCAGCGTGCAAATTGATGGTGAGACGACCCAGAAAACGGGTGTGATTCCAGACAGAAAAGGTAGATTTACCAAGCTAATTGCACGTTAATTTTATGGGCTAAAAAAATGCTGTTCAGATGATACGAACCGTCGAGACTATAAGTATCCAACTCGTTGCCTGACACGTCGCCACCGGAGTTCATCAACAGGGTTCCCTGGTTTTGCTGCTCTTTCAACATTTTCAAATGCCGCTTCCCGGTGGCGTGTTTTTCGAGCTCGCTTTTGCCAGCTTTAATCGCACGACTGCAGACGATGCAAGTAGCCAATTCCGGGTTGGCGTGAGGTCTCAGCCAATCTCTGAATATGTCGAACATGAGCCAAGCGGCTCGAAATTTCTTCGACCTCGAGTTCGAAGTGCGAGGTTTCTTCACTTCTGGAGGACTGATGGAATCGTCAGACAGACCATCGTCAGCTGCGGAGCGGTTCGCTGAACCTCCATGGTCATCTGATATTGGCTGCGACGCCATTGGCTCACCAATCGTCAATCCCACTTGCCTGCGAAACCCCACACAGCGCCTTACCAGAAATGTTCAACGGACCTTCGAACCGTCCACAGTGACCAAGGAAATTTAAGAAGAAACCAAAATACAAGAAAAACGAAGGCATTAATAGCTAAACAAGGAAATTTATCGCCGTTTAAATTAAATTTTCAATAATTATAGGTAAAAGAGGGGGAAAAGTAGTTAACAATATCGAGTCTGTCGTAATCAAAATGAAAATTTTTTTGGTATAAAAAAATTGTTTTATAGCCTCAAAAAAAGTAGCAACTTCAGATTAATGCAGTGTAGCTGAATTGGTTGCTCTAGAATAATTTCAATCCAAGTTAATACCCTTGATATAGTATATCAAAACAAATCCGTCAAAATTTGGTGTGAGCAAAAATAAATAGCATCAGAGTAAATGAATTTTTAGCAAGAGAGCTTTATTAATATGCGATTTAAATTCAGATGGGTGAAATAATTGAGAAAATCAACATCAAATTATTGATGTTGATTGAATTGAAGTTCACCAGCGGTTGACATAATTGGAAATAATAAGAGATGATAATATTAAACAGCAAACAAGTTTAAAAATTATCCTAATTTTAACCAACTTTAAAAGAAGGTTGCTATCTTTGACTTGCAGGGTTTTTTCGGCATGCGTTATTCGCTGGCGTTCAACCTCTGTATAAGTCACATTTATTTTTTTTATTTTATTTTTTTTTTTTTTGTGAAGAGGTTAATATACAGATAGGTACTATACCTAATTTTTTTTAAATTGATTCCGTTCAGTGGTTTCGGCCCCAGGTCCGTAAAAAGTTATTTTCGCGGATATAGCAACTTTTGACTTAGCGACCTAGTAACTTCTAGAAAAATTACGCGATTTTCTTGTTTTTGACGTCATTTTGTTTAAAAATTAATCTGCCTATAAGGGCCTAGCTCGGTATTCTGATACGGCGTGTATAGGAGGAATTGAAACGAAAAACGTGATACCGATTTTCATATTTTGACGTTTTTCTTGCACCGTTCCCAACAACGTCGAGAAAAAATGTTGACATTCTAGCAGTTGAAAGTACTCAGAAAGGGCTTTCCAACGAAAGCAAAAAATTAGTTTTACGTTACATAATAAAGGAGTAATTGATATTTTTATGGACCTTTGTTCGAGCCCCATGTTATTTTATTATTATTATTTTTTTTAAAATAAAATAACAAACTGGTTTTAATTAACTTGAACATAGAAGCAAATGTGGGCTATACGCTCCAACTAAGGAAAAATTCTCAAGATTTTTCACTCATTTTTGTCATTTAATTAATATTGAACATATCTAAAAACTCAAGGTTTCTTCCTTTTACAGATTCGGTTTTTACTAGTATCAAATTGAATTCATTTGATTGCTCCGCGTGTCTTAAGAATATTTCGTTTGTATAAAATTAACGAAGCAGTAGTGCATAAAAGTGAGGAAAATCAATGTTCCAATCGAATATAGGCAAATTTAAAAAGTAACTACCTATACGACATTAGAATGTAATTTCCTTAATTAATACTGATATTATCGGGAGACTCTCCGGGAATGTAATGTTTTTACTCAAGCCTCTGCACTACTACTTCCGGGTATTATTTTAGGATTTCCATCTAATTTTACATGGAACCAACAGCGTAGGGGGAGCGTAGGAAAAATGATTATACAAGTGGCCCCCGACCCCCTCTCGTTACAAAGACGTTATTTAAGTCTAGCGAGGATGCAATATTGAAAATTCCTCGAGCAGGAATTCAAAAACAACAAGCATCGATATCGTGATTTCGTCTGTATAAATATGGGAATGGGATTTTCAGAATTTTTCCGCGGCAAATTATCCCTGCGAAGAAGCGGGGAAATGAGAACGCGTTGTTCCCCGGGAGAGTCGAAACTCGCAATGGAGGAATCGAAGAGGCAATTAAACAGAGTACACAATCAATGATTCGATCGAGGCGATTAAAAATAAAGCGCCAATTTGAAGAAGAAAACAATTAGGTATATTCTCCCTTTACTCACCCCAACTCGCCGATCAATTCGGACGACATGATGAAATTCAACGACGCCCGACGCGATAGAGCGGCTCGCAAGCCGAAATCGACGATCCGGTAAATTTACAACTTAACAGATCGCGCCGTTACCGAAAGGATAGAATATTATTCACTTCCTAGTCAGCATGCGATGTGAAATTTTTTTAGGGGACGCCGTGCAAAATAATAAGTCGAAGAACGAAGTGAACTGCTGGGAAAAGCACTATTTCAACTATGGGGATAAATTGGGGCGGAGTGGAGCTTGATGCCGTCGGTTCGCAGTGTTGCCATTTAATTCCCATCTTTCCCTTTTAACATGACACCAGTCGATTTTTCTCGAAAAGGCTTTTTTCTACGACGTTCCAGTCGGGTTGACGAGTATTTTCGGCTATTACGAATTAAGCTAGGCTAATTTGCACTTTTTGGAGGTAATTTTTGTATAAAAATACTCCATGATGGTGGCAGGGGAGACTTTCCCGTGCCTAGTACAACAGTGCATTAGTGCAGAAATGAAACTTGTGTTTGAGAGCTGCAAAATTTAAAATAACTTGCTCTTACATAATCGCCAGACCCCGTTTATAACTATAGCAATAAGTTTTTCATCGAAAATTTTAAAAATTGCATGCTTGATGTCAACGAAATCGGCCAATAATGATAGAATCGATTAATATTTTTGTATCGATATTAGATGTATCGATATTTCAATTATTCAATTTTATTATAAGGTTGAATACGACAGCCGTTTTTATTTCCCAATCTCAAAACCCCGGCCAATTTTCGGAGTCTAAAATATAACAGAAATCCGTTCCTGAGTAGTTTTTAGAGTAATAAACATCGGAGCATATCGATGTTTCATCTGCGATGCATCGAATAGCGGAAACGATTTAATTTGAAAAGTCGGAAATCGATAATATTGATTCGCTAGGGACATATTTGGGTTACAAGAGTTTTAAATTTGAATTCAATCTATGAATTGATCATTTAATACATCGCATAAAGAGCAAAAGTGCAAAATTCTTTAAAACAATATTTTTGTCTGTCATGTTCTATTACTTCTACCAAAGGTAACGATAACACGATCTGATAAGAGTACATGAATAATCAGTCGATAGCTTGTACAATTCCTTTTTTATTAATTTTCTTATGTATGAATATTGAACGCTGCTGCGTTCATTGTATCGTGCGAAATTTCTGATCGTAGTTGATGATTAAATAGGACCTTCAAGTGGAAATTGGATTTGAACTCGAGAGAGCTGAAGGATGGCTGCGTTCGAAGGTAGAAAGTCAATCATTGCTCGTTGAATATTTTAGAAAAGCATAATAATAGTATTTTTAGCACTATCGAAATTTTTTCTAATCAAGCGGAAAATTGAGGGTATGCATAGCCTGTAGTGGTTTTTATTCCTTTTGCCTTCTTTCCTATGGAACATCGGCTGTTGTCGAGTAACCGGCTTTTTGATTTTACAGCACGATTAGAAAGAGCTTTTCGTGGTTGCCATTTTACGCTGAATTTATCCTCTTTCTATAAATATCTCTGTCTAGTAATGTCTTCTGAATCAATCGAATTACAGTTATGTGGCTTGGTCGAGAAACTTGGCGACTTTTCTCCATATTTTTCCTTTATTAAAGCATTGATTTTGCAGCATACGAAGAACATAAATGAACATATTTGACGAATGTTTCCTACTGTTCACTGCGAGGTTTGTATGATTCTATGATTTATTGTTTGTCTAGAATTTGGTGTTTTGCCCGAGATCGGAAAAGCAGTCGAAGAAATGGAATGGATGTGAGTACTGTTAGCATAATATTCAAATTAGCCGTCGCTATTGTTCGACCAGAAAAAAAACCTTGAAAACCTATGGCCCTACAATCTGTACAGTTTTTCTGATGGCAGTTGCCTGTGCTCTGCTTTGTGATTCTGAATATATTCCACGTTCAACTTAGCTTTGTCTCTTTTCGCCTATCCTCCGCTGACAACGCAGTTGTATAATATAGCAGATATTATTATTATTATTGAAAAAGAAGTTCGACCCTCAGCAATCATTGTTGTCAACTAATCAGGATAGAAGTCAAAGCTAAGCCAGATATCTCCTCCGCCGAGCTTTGGGAATAATTTATTTCCTTCCTCTGAGGGCTTGGAGAACATAATGGTGTCAAGCTAGGATGACCACCGTTGAAAATGTGAGAAAACCAGAAACATAATATTTCTTGTTGTTGTCGCATTCTGATTGATGTTGGGTCGAGGGGGAGAGATTCTAGGCGACTTCCTCTCCATTATAAAAATATATACAATGGAGAGGAAGTCGCCTAGAATCTCTCCCCCTCAACCCAACATCAAAGAAACATAATAGATAATATTTTCGAGTTTTCTCACATTTTCAACGGTGGTTATCCTAGCTTGACACCATTATGTTCTCCAAGCCTTGAGAGGAAGAAAATATTCCGAAAGCTCGGCGAAGGAGATATCTGGCTTTGCTTTGACCTCTATCCTTGACAACAATATTATTTACAAGGGTTGTGAGGGGGAGAAAAACCAGGCGACTCATTCTCCGATTTTTTATTGGCCGGCCGAGCACTGTCGCCCGTTCGGGCATCTGCAGGGCGACATGGAGCCATATGGTCCACAGCCTAGGGTCCGGGCTATGGCTTCAAGACCGCAACCGAGCACTAGGAAATATTAAAAAAATTTCGAGAATTGTTCCCAGCCTTGTGATAAAGCAGGGTTTGCAGGCCTATGTCAAATGCCTTTTGCGCCAATGCGTTCGGCTTTCTGATTGGTAGTTGTAATTGCGAAGTGGGCATGGTTTTTGCCGCAGATGCAAATGCATCCGATTCTCTTGTTAAATATTTTACCGCGCTGACGGATCAGCTCTCGGCAACTAGCTGTTCTTGATAGCAACGTATTCCAACAACTTTCTTATCAACCGCTTAGCATTACATCAGTTGTCATTGTTGTTGTTATTGTTGTCAAGGATAGAGGTCAAAGCAAAGCCAGATATCTCCTTCGCCGAGCTTTCGGAATATTTTCTTCCTCTCAGGGCTTGGAGAACATAATGGTGTCAAGCTAGGATGACCACCGTTGAAAATGTGAGAAAACTAGTAAACATTATCTATATTATCTATATGTTTCTGGTTTTCTCACATTTTCAACCGTGGTCATCCTAGCTTGACACCATTATGTTCTCCAAGCCCTGAGAGGAAGGAAATAAATTATTCCCAAAGCGCGGAGGAGATATCTGGCTTAGCTTTGACTTCTATCCTGATTAGTTGACAACAATGATTGCTGAGGGTCGAACTTCTTTTTCAATTATAATAATAAATAGTTGACGCTTTAAGTTGATAACTGTTTATAAACTGCCGCGTTCAGATGGGCGGAGCTTACAAGTCCCGACCATGTTCTACCCGATTCAACGCAAAACGCATCAACACATTTGTCCCAGACCTGTTAACCCTGCTCAAGAGCTCCTTACATAAGTACGGACTTCCTGACACATAATTTGTTAGTCAATCATGACACGTATGTATAAAAATATATAATAATAACACAGCTGGAACAGAGTCGATAATCGGTGCGGGAACGTCCTAGGAGCATATAACAAAAATAGAAGGTGGCTCAGATCCGGGCCGGCCGCACGGCTGGCCAATTGTTCCTGGACCCAGGACGAGCGCACTGAATGTGTTATCACAAGGCTGGGAACTATTCTTGACAATTTCTTGAATATTTCTTAGTGCTCAATCGCGGTGCTGAAGCGAACTTAAATCAATTACCGATACCAATTCCTACATTTGTTCGAGCTTAGGCTTCCGACAGATGTCCAATCAGAAGCTATCCCGTTGATTTTGGGCGGAGGTGATGTGCTAATGGCAGCTGAAACCGGAAGTGGCAAAACCGGCGCGTTTTGCCTGCCGATTTTGCAAATTGTGTGGGAAACTTTGAAGGATATGGAATCAGGGAAGAATAAGTCACCGGACGCCGAATCGAAAGCTCGTAAGCTCTTTAATTTCTACGTTATGCACAACAACTCCATGCTCTTTAATTCGGTTATTTATTTCGACGGTTCTGCCTTTGAGTACTTCAGCACGTTAATTTGCAGCTTCGTCAGCGTGGGAGCTCAGCAAAACTGACAGAACTTCTGCAATGGCCGTTTCTTCTGATAGTCTAACATGTCAAGCTCGTGAGTTCAAGGATTGGCACGGCATCAGAGCGTCCAAAGGTGTTATCAACAGTGGTAAATATTATTATGAAGCAAAAATCACCGACGAAGGGCTTTGCCGTGTTGGCTGGTCGACTGAACAGGTATTATTTTTTTCTCCTCATCAATAAATATCGATCAACATGTTTGCTTGCATTGCGTTTTAAGATGTTAGTATAAACATTATTTTTTTCTAGGCATCCCTAGACCTTGGAACCGATAAATTTGGCTTTGGGTTCGGCGGCACAGGGAAAAAATCCAACAGTAAACAGTTTGACAGCTATGGAGAAGCGTTTGGCAAAAGTGACATTATCGGTTGCATGCTCGATCTTGACGCGGGTCGTATTTCATTTTCAAAGAATGGAACCGATTTTGGCACCGCATTTCAACTCCCTCAGCAGGTTCAGCGCTCTGCTTTGTTCCCGACGATTTGTGTTAAAGTGAGTGCGATCAGCTTAAATTCGTTCTTTGTCCATGTTGAGAGTGATTTTATGATGGTCGACACCTATTTTTCAGAATGCAGAGATAACTTGCAATTTTGGCAGCAAGCCGATGAAATATTTGCCCAAAGGATACAAAATGCTGACTGAGGCTGATGGGCAGTTTACAAAAGCAAACAGCAACGCTAGCGTTACTAAGGGGCCTGTTAAGAAGATAAATAACGCACCACAGGCAATCATCATTGAAGTGAGTTGATTCTAAGTTGAGTTTTCACTCAATTGGAATCTACAAATTGCCCTACGAGGATAGAATATAACGGTTAAAAATTTAAACAGCTTCTTTACCACTCATGAGTGGTGTCGACTATTGCGTTGATTTTCTATTTTCCAGCCTTCGAGGGAATTGGCTGAGCAAACATATCAACAGATAAAAAAGTTTCAAAAGTATCTAGATAAACCGTTGGTACGGCAGCTTTTGGTCGTCGGTGGCGTTAATATCAAAGAGCAGATGTCGGTTATTGAGGAAGGGGTAAGAAATTAATATATTTATGTTCGTTAAAATTATTGTATTCGTCTTACTATATATATTCCACTGTCTACTACTCCAGGTTGACATTGTAGTTGGAACTCCTGGCCGACTTGAGGATATGATCGGCGGAGGTTACATTCTGCTTAGCCAATGTCGGTTTTTCGTGTTGGACGAAGCCGACGGACTTTTGAAACAAGGGCAGAAGAATTTCATTACAAACACATACAACAAGATTCCAAAATTCACTCCCGACGGCAAGCGGATGCAGATGATAGTCTGCTCGGCAACTTTACACGACTTCGAAGTTAAAAAGCTCTCCGTGAGTATGAGTTGGAATTGATTTTAAGGTGTGTCGTTCCATGGGTTAGGGAGTTTTGGCTTCCCACAGTATCTTGAGCCGTTTACGGCAATACATGACTGCTCCCCGCAGTGTCTCACTGATGTTAACTTGAAGAGACTTGCTGCTGCGTTCAATTTATAGCACCTGAAAGTGGATGAATTGATAGAAACATATATCATTTTATTTTTTCATATTTTATCTCTTATTTACCATAGTTTTTATTTATCCCATAGTTTTTAGTTTTTTTTTTTTTTTGTTGATAGTTTATTTTCATGAAAGTACTTACAGATGAATAAATAACATTGAATTTTGTTTACTTATATTTAATCTTATTTTCCAACAGTTTTTTAAAAATAAATTTACAATTTCTCATACATGACATTCCAGTCGTCATTGTTTACAAACTTAGATGAAAGAACGTTAGCATTGGCCAAAAACCTAACCTCTACTCGTTTTCACGGGAATGAGGCCTGTGTAAAACTTCAAGTTAGCACTCGGTGAACTTGTTTGGGTTCGTTCGGCTGTTTTTTTCTACAGTCCACTTGATGGGTAGTAAAAACTCTTTTTATCTAAATAATTAAGTAATAAACTATGGCTTAACGTCCTCTCGAATGGGATAAGATGATCTTATTGTGACATTGTAGTGTTTTTTAGAACCAGAATGTGCTGAATTTTTATTCTATTAGCATTTTGGGTTCCAGGAAACGCTGATGCACTTTCCGACCTGGGTCGACCTGAAAGGAGAAGACTCTGTGCCTGAAACTGTCCATCATGTCGTTGTCAAAGTTGACCCACAAGAAGATCTATCTTGGGAACGTTTGACCAAACATGTACAAACAGATAATGTACATAGTGCTGATGGAGTTGGCCCAGGAAAGAGGACGCCTGGTAAGCATAAAAATAATAAGGACTATTGGACCTAATTTTCACTGTGGCTGGTATGAAGGAAGCCTGAATGGGGGAAATTGCTTCAATTGAAGGAGGTATAGGGGGAACAATAGTCAGTCTCGCATTTAATCTAAATCAGTTGATTTACCCAAGAGAAACGGGAATGTCTGTGTCATAACTTTCAATGTGGCCTGAATTAACAGAATGGTCTTTTTGGGATTTTTAGGCCCTCCTCTCAGTCTCAAAACGCATTCCTTTCATATCTTTTTTAGCTGGGGAACGAGAAGAAGTCACATTTTTCCTTGGAATTTTGCGAAGAATCCAAAAAATGGGGGGGGGGGTCCGTCTAATACCTTAGAAAGTTAGTGTCGTTGCATTTGCGCAGTTAGCGCCATAGTCATATTTAAAATCCTTGCCAAAAATGAAAATAGTTTGAAAAATGTTTTTACTCCAACACTTTTTTTTTTCTTTCTGTGGAGGGGCCGGTTGTGAAGACATCATGTTTAATATAGGTGTGTCATTTATAGGTGAATCCCTACTTCTCGATCCTGTTGTTTGTAAATACAAATTCTTAGCAGCGTTACCCTCATTGTCCTATTTATTAGCATTCAATTTTCTGTAACTTCATCTTTGGCTCTTCTTTTCCAGAAACGCTTTCCGAAGCAGTGAAAATGCTAAAAGCTGAATATGCAGTGAAGGCCATAAAAAAATATAACATCGATCGTGCGATAATTTTCTGCCGGACCAAATTAGACTGCGATAACCTCGAAAGATATTTCAATTCTTTGGGTAAGAAAATGCCAATGTATAATGTATCGCCCAATCGATCAAATGATCCAGAAAACTATAATAGATCCGCTGGTTTTGATAATTGAGTTATTTTTATTTTTATTATCTGAGGATCTTACAAAATTTCCCCTGAATAACAGTATGACTCATAATCATATTACAACACTACACAATAATAAAACAATATTACACACACAGCTAATAAATTTGAAGAATAGAAATGCAAAATTGCAACACATAAAAACATTTTTATCGCCAAATAGGATATTGACCAATAGACAAAAGTCAATAGAAAAACCCCTTGTTGACAATCATGCATCTCACCCCAAGTGATGTCAGCGTAAGCCCAAATAATTTATGGAATTCATCCAGAGAAGTAAAGGAGATAAATGCACAAAACCTGTCGGTCGGCAGCGATT
>JASJUZ010000834.1:0-32066 GCA_037159825.1 Tupiocoris notatus
TTCGTGTGCAATTTAACGAGCAATTATCGCGTTTTCCTTTCGCGCGGAATACTCATTGTTGAAAAGGATGGAGATATGCGGGAAAATGAAGATCCGAAGTAGAATTCGCGTTTCATGAGGAAAAGCGACGTTCCTCTTTCTGCTTTGGCCATTGTTTGCCTCTTTGGCGCGATTTTCAGTATCTTCAAACGCTCCCTATTCCAGATGCCATGAGTGAAAAAAATAATAATATAAAAAATAATTAATTATGAAAAAAAATTAATAAAAACCTAAAACTTCGCAAAAAAAATATTTTTATTGCAAGCGGATCGTCGATCATTTTGAAAACAATCTTGTCGCAAATGATTTGCATTCTCAGACAAAACGATCAACGTTTAAACATAGAATCGATGACGATTCAATTTCCAAACCGAATAGATGCTCCTGAGCATCCGTCATCTGTCACTAATAGGCGCGGAGAGTCATTTTTTAAACGGTTCTATTGACGGGGACCGCCCAGTGTTGAACATATCATTAGGCGAATCGCGTATATGTCATCGCCTGTTGGATTGGCGCACTGATGACAGCTGATATATAACGACCGCCGACTGTCATCGGTAATCCTGGCGTCATTATCGAAATAGCTCCGCAATTGATTTTCCATCAGCGAGGGGGAAAAGTTTTATTCAACTCGTCCAAGTCGTTGAAAAAAAAATGTAAATAATTTTTTTTCAATGGTGGCTAGTTGTCGATTGGCGTGAGAACCGTGTTTCAATTATACTCTATAAAATGAATAAATATTTTTTATTATATGGATACAACTGCTCGACGAGGAGGCAGAGAGGTATACGATCAATCGAAGAACTGGCCGGGTGGATCAGAGCTCCTATATTTTAGGATAGTTGAAAGTATAGTTATTTGGGTCTTTTTCATTTTTAATTGATTCAGAATTAGATTTCCTAAAGGTTCTCCATAAGGTCGATTTTTTGTAAAATATCGAACGTTAGTGAACAAAATTCCGAACATGAAACTTCAGAGGTGTGAAAAAAATTGTTAACTGTTAGAATTCGAACTTGTTCACACAAGATTCGAATTCTACGTCTAATTTCCTATAAGAATAGGTATCTAAACATAAACGAACAGTCCTGTAAGTATTTTTAATGAATTTTCAAAGTTGAAAAACGTAAAACATTGATTCCCTAAAAATCGAAAAAACTAATATTTGTTCACTAATTTCCGTTGTTTTGACGTGAAATTCGGATTCAGCGTTAAATTTCCTGTAAAAATAGCTTGAAAACATAAGTTCAATTTTTCACTCTTGCCGATGCCAGCAGAGCTCGAAAAATTCGGCTGGTCAGGAGCTCCATTTACGGAAAATAATTTCTGTGGCGCTGTTCAAATTTTTTTCACGAAATTTTTTGCTATGCCCGTGTTTAGGGCATCCAAATGAAGAATTTCGGGTAATAAAACAATTGGTTTTTATTATTTTTAACTCCGAAAAGCACGGTTGAAGTTCGATTTTCGAGCTTTAAAAACTGATTTTTTTGGACCACTTGCAGATTTTTCCGAGGAATAAAAAAAATTGCAAAAATACATCGCGGTAAGATACAACTTTCCTGAAAATTTCAGATTTTTATCTCTATTGAGAGAGAAGTAAAAAATCGATATCTGATCGGTTCATAAAAATCGCAGGGGTCCCCCTTGATTTTTTCGTGAAAAATGTTTTGATTTCGATTTCGTTCAAATTTGACATAATGATAGTTGGTTATGTGTATATCAATAATATATGCTTCATTATTATTTTCTTTTGCCCTAAATGGATGAAAAAAATTTTATAAGTGAAAATTAGGATATTTTCGTGTATATTCCACCGAAAAACATTATTAATTTTCTGAATTCGAACTTGTTCACTTAAGATTCAAATTCTACATCTAATTTCCTATTAGAATAGGTATCTAAATATAAACGAACAGTCCTGTAAGTATTTTTAATGAATTTTCAAAGTTGAAAAACGTAAAACATTGAATCCCTAAAAATCGAAAAACTAATATTTGTTCACTAATTTCCGTTGGTTTGACGTGAAATTCGGATTCAGCGTTAAATTTCCTGTAAAAATAGCTTGAAAACATAAGTTCATTTTTTTACTCTTGCCGATGCCAGCAGAGCTCGAAAAATTCGGCTGGTCAGGAGCTCCATTTACGGAAAATAATTTCTTTGGCGCTGTTCACATTTTTTTCATTAAATTTTTTGCTATGCCCGTGTTTAGGGCATCCAGATGAAGAATTTCGGGTAATAAAACAATTGGTTTTTGTTATTTTTAACTCCGAAAAGCACGGTTGAAGTTCGATTTTCGAGCTTTCAAAAACTGATTTTTTTGGACCACTTGCAGATTTTTCCGAGGAATAAAAAAAATTGCAAAAATACATCGCGGTAAGATACAACTTTCCTGAAAATTTCAGATTTTTATCTCTATTGAGAGAGGAGGAAAAAATCGATATCTGATCGGTTCATAAAAATCGCAGGGGTCCCCCTTGATTTTTTCGTGAAAAATGTTTTGATTTCGATTTCGTTCAAATTTGACATAATGATAGTTGGGTATGTGTATATCAATAATATATGCTTCATTATTATTTTCTTTTGCCCTAAATGGTTGAAAATAATTTTCAAAGTGAAAAAATGGGACCTTTTCGTGTATTTCTACCCAAAAACATGATTAACTGTTTGAATTCGAACTTGTTCACTCAAAATTCGAATTCTACGTCCAATTTCTTATTGGAATAAGTATCTAAACGTGAACGAACAGTCCTGTAAGTATTTTTGATAAATTTCCAAAGTTGAAAAACTTCAATCGATGGCGGAAAACATGACAAAAAAGCGATTATTTATTTATTTTATAAGTTCTGGATCCATAACGCATTATTCTTATGGGAAAGAAGCGTTCTTATTTCTTGCTATTGTGATTTTTTCACCCTGGAATACATTTTCAACTTTTTCCAGCTCGAATTCTTGGTATAATAAGGTCCAGACATTTGCCCCTTACTCAAGAACGGGTCTTACAAGTGTTTTCCATTGCAGGGCTATAGGCTCAACTTCACTAAACTCAGTGTCGCATTGCATCGATATAGTGTTGGCAAAATGGTCACAAGGTCTGGTTACTAGACCAAGAGGAAATCCATCAATTGTGTAGTTGAATCAGTTGATTACGAATGATGGAAGTTACTTGGCGTTTCTTTGGATCAAGTAGAAGCTCATTGATGAAAATCTGACCAGCTGATGCTGCAAGGTAAATCAGTTCAAGAAAAAGCGTGTTATAGTTCTATATCGTGAACTACTCTTATAACTTCAGCAGGGTCTATTATACCCTTGCTGTGTTAAATTGTGCTCTCTGGGTAACTCGAATATGGTCGAATGGAAAATGAATATAGAGTATAAATATTATAATTATTCGTTGTTGGGGTTGAGGGGGAGAAAACCACGGCGACTCGTTCTCCTGTTTTTTATTGTTGGCCTGCCAAGCACTTTCGCCCATTCGGGCATCATCAGGGCTTCGTAGCACCATTACAAGGTACCCACGGCCCACGGGATCAGAGGGCCGTGGATACCTTGTAATGGTGCTACGAAGCCCTGATGATGCCCGAATGGGCGAAAGTGCTTGGCAGGCCAACAATAAAAAACAGGAGAACGAGTCGCCGTGGTTTTCTCCCCCTCAACCCCAACAACGAAGAACGAAAAAAGCGACAAATCCACAACAAATTATAATTATTTATAAAAATTACTTTCAAGAAGCTGCTCCCCCCTCCTTTTTGACATGCGTAGTAGGCGACTCCCGGCGGGCGGAATCCCCCTCCACTCCCAATCGTCACCACCCACTGACTCATATAAGAATACATCTATATTTATAAGAACTTTGCTTTCTAGGGGACCAAGATATTTACTTTTATATTGAAGCATTTTAATGTAAAGGGACTCCTACTTAGCCGATAACATGACCAGAAACTCTTGGCTGTTTAGCAGGGTTGAACATGGACATCCTTAACACTAGTAGCATGCAAATTACGGAAGTTGGGGAAAGAGTTCCGGCTACTCGACAACCGCACGGAAGCGTCGGATTTCGCTCGATCGACTATGATAATGTTGATCATCGCAGTTTGGCCGCAGGTGGTCTTGCGGTGGAGTCTTTACAACAAACCGCAAGCTGCCACAGCTGAACCGAATAGACAGCTCGACCGCATCGAACAGCAACTTATCCTTCCCTCAACCCGTGTCTAGTTGGCCCCTCTGCGGTGGCGGGATGAGTCGAGATTCTTGCTATTAGCTTCAAAGGCCGCGACTCAAATTGCATTTTCATAGATGGAAGATATCTGGATATTCGAACCGGGCGTGATTCGATTCGACGTCCTACCAAACTCGCTAATATCGTTGACCATTTGAGGCCACCGAATGCCGATGGAATAAGTTTCATTTTTGAAGGGGCCAAAGAAATAAACGAGGATGAGTTTGTGAACTAAATTTTTCCTTAATTTCCCCTCCTTGACTTTCAGTGTTTCTAGGTAATCAGTGAAACAGGAGACCTTTAAGAGGCTTGTGAAGGAAGGTTATTGCAGTACTTGAAGCAGTGCCGACTACACTGGGTTGTCAGGAGCTCCGTTTACGGAAAATAATTTCTGTGGCGCTGTTCAAATTTTTTTCATTAAATTTTTTGCTATGCCCGTGTTTAGGGCATTCAAATGAAGAATTTCGGGTAGTAAAACAATTGGTTTCCATTATTATTGACCACGTAAAGCACGGTTAAAGTTCGATTGTCGAGAGTTCAAAAACTGATTTTTTTTTGACTCCTTGAAATTTTTTACGAGATTTGAAAAAAATCACAAAATACATGTTTGAAATGTCAAAATGTTTGAAAATTTCAAATTTCCATTTCAGTGTTTCTAGCTAATCAGCTAAACAGGCGACCATTAAAGAGGCTTGTGAAAGAAGGTTATTGCAGTACTTGAAGCAGTGCCGACCGCACTGTTGTTTCGTTCGTTTATCAGTAGATCTCGCTAGTGAA
Organism: Tupiocoris notatus; assembly: GCA_037159825.1. NCBI lineage: Eukaryota > Metazoa > Arthropoda > Insecta > Hemiptera > Miridae > Tupiocoris > Tupiocoris notatus. The sequence goes on from JASJUZ010000834.1 coordinate 5,030, forward strand.
CCAAGATCCACGCCTGCCTGCTTTCTTCTTCTTCCTCGTGTTGTTTCTAATAGTGATATGGTTAAAATCTACGAACCCAAAATTTTGGCACTTCGGCTTTAGAAAATTGACGTGGCGGTCGATCGAATGCAGGGCAGTCGATAACTTCGCAGTAAACAATTGTCCGAATTAAAAACAAACATCTTTGCCGTCGAAATTGTTAAGAAACGAAAAATACCGTCGACGATCGATGTAAAAAAAATATTTACTCGTAATAAATCGATCCAACCGGGGAAAAAGCTGAATTGAAGCGACACGAATTTCGCCGACGCTTCATTAATCAAAACCTTCGACGGCGGGGCTTGGACGCTTTTTTCAATGTATCAAAGTTTAATCCGATTTTGAATATCAATCCTCTCAAAGAGCGATAATTCCTCCGAATGATTCCCGAAGCGTTGCAGTTCCGGTCAGGTAGATCGCTATACGGAATTCCCACATTGTGTCATTCTCGTCCGAGGTCCGACGACCTCCCAAGGGATAACCAACAGGATGGAATAGCCAGGAGCTTGCGGACGGCTTTTCGCTGGAGTCGGATCGCGTCAATCAAACTGTCATCGCGATCTCCCGCTGATTAGAATGGAGCGCGAGTCTATCTCAATTTACGACCTATCGATCCGAGCTGACTGTTGCTTTATTTGGGACACCCGGAGATAAAATAGTGTGACACGGCTGTTCCTACGGCTACTTCCGTCGAATGAAGTTATAAAACTATTGATTGCCCAATTGTCGAAGCGGTGCTCGATATTCATTCGCTTTGTCATTAAATTGCAGTCTAAGCTAGTGACAATATTGAGAAAACCGTTGGGAGTGAAATTATGAAAGCTATAAAACTAAATTAGCGCACGTAAATAACGAATAGTTTATAAAGATCGCTCGTAAAGATAGAGAGCTAATCATTAAACCTGTAGGCTCGGCGCTTTGTTCGATTCGGCCATCAAAAATCGTCCTCCATCTTTTCCATTTCCTAAAAGCTTTGGAGAATTAAAACTAGGTACCCCAGTGGTTTTAAAATGAAGCCGTTCAGTGAATTGAACAAAAGCGTCGAGGACATTATACATAATACTTATAAATAATAATAAATATAAATAAATAATAAATATAAATAAGTAATAAATATCAATAAATATAAATAAATAATAAGCGAATCAAAAACATTTAAAAAATCTGTAAAAACAGAACAAAATAAAGAACTATAGAAATACTAGATACCTGAATGACTTGATTAATTGAATGACCAAATAACTGAATTGCTAAAACCAGTAAATGACTCATTAGCTAAAAAGACTGAATAAATAAACCTACTTTGAACTTGAATGACGAAATAATTGAATAACTACAATGGCTGAATCACTATAGAACTGGATAACTAAAACGAATTCATCTCTGGAAGACTGAAATATTGAAATGATCGAATTATCATATAGCCGAATAATGATTGACTTAATAACTAAAATTACTGAAATTAATTAATGATTAATTGATTAATTATACAATTAATTAATTAAATAATGAAATTACTCTAAATGGAATTAAACTAAATTACTGAAATTACAAATGGCTAACTAACTGAAATTAATTATTGAGTCACTCGAACTGACTAACGAGTGAATGGTCGAATAACATAAATGATTGAATAATCATATAATCAAATAACTATAACCAGCAAATGACTTAATAACTATAATAACTGACTTGTCTTGAAACTGAATGACGAAACATCTGAATTACTACGACTTAGTGACTGGATAACTATCTAATCGAATGTCTAAGATAGAGAGAACTGAATACCTATAACAAATAAATGCCCGAATGACGAATAAAAAAAATCGATTAATTAAACAAGCAGCTAGATAACTAAAACCAGTCAAAGGCTATAACTAAATAACTGACCATTTTAATGACCAAAAAATTGACGTAATCACTAAATATTTTAATGGCACACTGGCAGAGTAATTAATTGTCTTAATAAACACGAAAAGGTGATGGCTGAATAAGTATGACTGGGTGGATTACTAAATAACTCTAAAATAACCGAACAATTGAAAGACTGATTGACTAAACGGCTGAATAACTCATTTGAATGAATGATTGACCTACTGAACCATTCAATCTATTGTAACTAAGTATTATGCTAAGGCTCCCTACTCAATAAATTGACAACATTTGAAAATTAAAAAAAAAAGGCTTTGTAAAAACTTTTTTCTGGCCGGCCAATTTTTTAAATTTATTTATTCATTTATTATTATTTTTAATTATTATTATTATTTTTTTTTAGAAAATTTTACTCAATTCATGGTGTGTCAGCTATTCTCAAAATTTCATATTTTTTTCTGTTTTTGGCGTTGAGCGAGAAAAAAAACACTCAAATTTCCGTCCAAATTTGGATAGTGCGTAGTCAAGGTTTTGCTAAATTGTACGTTTTTGTTGTCTCGGATGGCGAAAATATTTTTTTACAGTTATTTACGAGTAGTGCGCTCTCAATTATTTTTTATCTATATTCTTGAATGGCGTTTAAATTATTGACGAAGGGATAGGAATATTATTATGAGAGAGAATCTCGTAAACTACGATGTTCCTCATCCTATTTCCTCGCTGTTGACGAACTAGTCGTAACACGATCGGTGAAATCGATTTCATTCCGGCATCGCTTTCATTTAGACAACTCTGTTTAGCATACCGGACTCCACATTTAGCTTCTGCGTTAAGTGGCCTTCGAAAAAAGAAAGTACTCGCGCAGGGGACAAACATTTCGATTTACGCAGTATGAGTTGGCTGTTTTTGTTCGGTGATATATCAGATTGACATTTTCGTATATTTATTTCCAGGTGGCGATGGCCGGCGATTTTATAATCGCAGTCGTTTCGAAAATCCTCGCCAACATGAAGAATTGCGACGTTACCTCAACAATTGCCCAGGTTCGTTACTTTGGTACTTTTCCGAATGACTTCGTTATCAGAGGTTGATCCTGTCAATTCGTTTTTTGTCAGAAGATTTATCATATTTTTTTTTATTTTATATAGTTTAATTATTTTTTTTATGTCGATGGGGCTCTAATAATTTTTTTTTTTTAAACTTAGCTCTATTAATGTACGTATTGATCCTATGAAGATATATATTAATGTATTGGTTTATTTATTATTCGATTATAAACCATGGTAATCGCTCACGGAAAAAATATTTCTATTTCTATTAATATTCTATTTCTAATTTCTAGTTCTGATATTCTATTTCTAAACTCCCTCAAAAATTTATGTTTTACGTTTCAAGGTATTTAGAATCCGTAAATCGAAAAAAAAATCTGTCCGTTCGCCGTCAAAACTTTTCTGACGAAACCATAAGAGCTAAATTTTTACCAAAAATAAATCTTGGCTTGACGACCGCCCGATCCTTTGGCCAAATAGTTACCTCAATTTTAACGGCATTCTCGGGGATTTCAAGGTGTGTTTGGTACCAGTTTCTATCAATTTTGGACGCTGAATCGAATGAAAACATAACGGAGTCAATAGATTCAATGGTTCTCGAGTTATCGCAGCTTCAGTGTAGAATTTTCGAGATTTTCAGAAATTTGGCATAACGCGAGAATTCTTGAAGAATAAATAATAAATAAAAATCATTCTATACTCGTTGGAATGCTCGTCAAACACTACAACTGTATTTTCAGGCGAAAAATTTAGCTTCTAATTTGAAAATGAAGAAAAAAAATAAAAAATAAAAATAAAAAATAAAAATGACAATATTTGCTACGGAGTTTTCTATTATAGTTACCAATCTGTTATTCGGTGGGAATATTCACAATTGTTCGGACGAGCTATTATCACAAATGGATGGTCTTCTTTCATAATTATTGAAGCGATAAATAAACCACTGTACAATAATTCGCAGCGTTTTTTACTACATGCTTGCACGATTGTATGGCCAGATATTGATTTTCCATCTCTAAGCCACTTGAAATTAATAGAATTCAACGAGATGGAAAATAGTGTCGAGGAGGGTCCAATTAAATCCTCGCAAACTGACGGTTGAACGGTTTTTGTTTCTTTTAATGAACGAAAAACACTCGAAGGTCGATGGAAATTCGGAGCGGAAAATCTGCGAACGAATCGATTTATGGAAATACGCGATTTTTCTTATGCATCTCGATTTTTTCAGTAAGCTTTTCACGCCGCTATTTCGCCGAAATCGTCACATTTTCTTTGTCATCCGTCGCCAATATCTCGCACGTCAACAAATTAACGGGGTTTCCCCCCTCAAAATTCGTCACACCGTTTTCTAATGAACTCGATTGTTTTCCCGGCCGTGTTTGCCGTTTTCAATGCAAACCGGATCGAAGGTAAACACGAGTGGGGCAATTATTTTTCAAAAGGGCTCGAACCTAATCAGGATCACGAGAGGACAAAGCCTTGACATGGGGAAACGCTCAACATTGACAATATTCAATGTAACATTCTATTTTCGCCCGGCGGTTTTCTCTTCTGAAAGCTGAATAACGCCTAATCTTGAACCGCATTTCGAGTTCATCGACAATCCGGGCTAGCTAATTATTGCCCCTTAATTGCCATCCCTAACGATCAACTACTGCAATTTCGAGCACATCGAGAAATTCCCAAGATCTTGCCTAATGACTTTTCTCGCTTTTAAGTAATTCCATCAAGTCCAGCCTTGGCTTAGTGATTCTAGGTCGAAATTCAGATTCGATCTGCTGGCGAACAGGTTTTTAAATCGCTGGCTTCGATTGTTCGTTGCTCCCAGCTTTTATGAGCATTTTTTGAGAACTTCAGAAATTCAGTATTCAATATTTTGGGGCTGTTGATTAAAAATGTTAACGAGGCGACGTTAATGGAGCATCACTTGTTGGCCGAAGTGGCCGGTAAACAGTTGTAATTTCAAATCAGCTCTCGCACGTGTTAGTTCAATGTATATTTACTAAACAGCGCTACAATCGGCGCTTCAAGAGATTTATTAATTTTTATTTTTTTTTTATTAATTTTTAATTTTTTTATTAATTTTTATTTTTTAATTAATTTGATTTAATTTTTTAAATTAATTTATTAATTTATTAATTTATTAATTAATCTTTTATCTTTTTTTATTAATTTTTCTTTATTAATAATTTATTAATTTTTTATATATTTTTTTCTTTTTTTCTGGTTGTCTATTAAGAGATATAAGCACCATTTTTAATATTCTACGTTTTTATTTATGAAGTAAAAGTATGGTGGAGTGATGGAACTGGAGTGAAAAAAATGTAGAGAAGGAGTACGAGCAGAGTAGGAATAAAAGAAGTGTGGAAGTGAAGTGGGGAGATGGAAGAGTAAAAAAAAGAGAAGAAATGGAATTATGTGTAGTTGAAGTAGCGAGGGAGCAAAAGGTAATAGAAGTAGATTAGAATCAAAAAGGAGTTAAAGTGGAGCGGAGAGAAGTGGTGAGAGATTGGTACAGGAGTAAAATTGGAGTCAGGGAAGTGAGTGGTGGAGTTGAGTTCAAGTTGTAGAAATTGAAGAGGTGTGAAAGTAAAGTACAAGTTAAGTGGAAAACGGTTGGAATTAGATGAACATAGATGGGAAATGGGGATAGTGGAAAAGTGTAATAAAAGTAGAGTGAATCTGCGGGAAGATCAATTTATTGTTGATGAGTAGAAGAGATCGGTATCAGTGTTGCCTGGTCTCCCCTTTTTGGGGGAACCCCCCCCCCCCAACGTAGACACAATTATTCCTTCCCTTTTCCCCAAACCCTCCCTCAATTTTTTATAAAAAGAAAAAAATCCGGTGATTAAATTTTAATATTTATCTTCTTTATTAGTGTTTTTTATCAGCTATTTTTTTTTTTTTTTAATTATTGCTTCATGAAAAGTAGTTTTAATTTACGCCGAAAAATTCCCATTTTCAGCCGCCTCTTGAACATTTTCTAACTAAAGAAATAGATAAATGCTGTCAATCTTCCGTTCCGGCAGTTGAAAAATTTATAATAATTAATAAAATGATAATAATTATTTGAAAAAAAAGGATTTATTCAAATAAACTTCACTATGCCCGAAAACTCCCTCAATGTTGTCAAATTTCCTCCCCGGCAGTTAAAAAATGATGATAATTTATAGAATGATAATAATTAATTAGTTAAAAAAGAAGTATTTAATTAAATTAACTTCATTATGCCCTAAAACTCCCTCGATGTTGTCAAATTTCCGTCTCGGCAGTGAAAAAAATTATAATAATTAAAAAAAAAAAACTGTAAGTCGCTGTCGAAAAGTTCTTCATCTCCGCGAAGTTGAACACTGAGCGGCAGATTATTTTGACGTTTTCCATGATTCGTAAAGCGAAAGTATGACGAACGAGCGAAGAATCCCAACCGAGGGCGTGAACTTTCTCTGGATACACAAAACGGTTAGTTCCATAACAAGATGTTAGGCAGGTATCACGAGCAAACCGCCGACTTGATCACTTGTTACACAAGACTCCATATACCACGAATGGGTTACGGCTGCTCAACTTATCGCTGTAGAAACAGATAGCGGATGGTTTTTATTTAAGCGGCGCGTCACGTTTTTTTCCCTATGAAAAGAACCGTCCGCTCACGACTGGAAGAAAATTCGGCCGTAGAAAGTGAAGATGTTCTGAAGGTGAAACTTGGGTGATTTATTGAAGCGATGAATTTTTTTTTTTTTGTGAGAAAATATCTCGTTTTGGTCGCTTGAGGCTGATGTTGACTAAGATTGAATGTTTTAGGAATAATGATAGATGAGTGGAACTGATCGGAGTATTAGGTTAGAGGTTTATCCTAGCTCGTATTCGATTCAGCGATAGAAAATCTATTAGATCTCTCTTCCTGTCCTCCTTTTGCATTAGTTAAAATACATTTAAAATTTTTGTATCGATTGGTTTCAGAACTGAGCTGAAAATTCACAATATACAAATTTTCGGTGACACTTTCGAACGATTAGAATAATTTATTGTTGCTAAAATCGACAAATTTTGCTCCCATTTATTTCGCAAAAAGTTAAATATTCGGAGATTTCCGTATTTAGAAGTTTATTCTAGCTCCTATTTGATTCAGCTGTCGAAAATCTATTAAAAACTATTAAGAACACTTCCGTGTCCTCCTCTCACAGTGATCAAAATACATTTAAAATTTTTGTATCGATTGGTTTCAGAACTGAGCTGAAAATTCACAATATACGCTTTCGAACGATTAGAATAATTTATTATTGCTAGTAAACCGAAAAATTTTGTTTCCATTTATTTCCCAAAAAGAGGAAGATTTGATTACGATTTACAAACAATTTAATCTCTGTTGAATGCTCTAGAAAAAATACCAGCGATCTAAAATAGCACTAGCGTTGAAAAAAACTTGATCCTAGATTATAATCCAACGCGGTTGTAACTTCATCGAACGTAGATCCAACAGGGAAATTAAATTTCTGAAAAAAAAAATTCGCCAGCTTTGAAAACCCAACGAGAACAATTTCGTGTTTTTTGCTCCCTTATTTCGCAAATCCTCTTCCTGAAACGGTCGATTATTATCGTTATTTACGCGTAACGTTATATAACGTTGAAATTCTAGTCGAAAGGTTGATTTCGCAGCGTACGGCGCTCAATTTCGTTGCCTATTTCGCGATTCCGTCGCTTTCATCTCCCTCAACATCAAATATCATCTTACCTTCCAATCTCCGCGTTTACCTTCCAATTAGCCTATCTCACTCTTTCGCTTTGCGCAGCAGGAGCTCCGTCGGCGGTTTAATATTAGCGCTAGCCGAGTATCTTTGTTGCGGCCCGAGCCCAAGCTGCTGAGCTCATCTAAGGACGCGAGCTCGAGGGCAAAGCTTCTCTCAGCACCTAGCAACCTCACCTGGCAACCTCAGTGAGCAACCTCCGCAGGTGCTATCCTTTAGCACGTATAAGACAGGGTCGTTGTAGTTAAGTATTGAAGCTCGACGTGATACCCCATCCTTTCATCCCTAAGGATACCGACTCATCTCATCCTTTACGCCTTTCCTCGGCTTCGTTAATAATTTCGTCCGGCCGGGCCGAAGGACGGCAACCCCCGGAAATGCCCGACGTGCTAAATTACCGAATGTCTTCTTTTCGCTCCCTTAGCGCTCTATCTAGCTTTTTTCGCCCCCTCCTTCTCGCACCGCTCGCCCCATCGTACTTTACAGGCCGTCTTTCTCGCTTTTATATTGATTCAATTTGTCCGCACCGGATGCCAAAAATCCGTTTCTAATATGTGACGTAAATTTTCCCAATAAGTCGGTTTTTAAATTAATTTCGCCCAACGATACGAACGCTTAATCAGAATGAACTCGAATTGAAATGAATCTAAGTAAATAGAAGTAAATATAAACGACGAGAAATGAGCGGGAAAAATTGGCTGTTGAATTAAATTAAAATTTGTGCAAAATAATTTTTATTTGAAAAAGTTTTCTAATAAATATATCTGAATATCAATACCTTATTTTCTAATAATTTCGTATAATCTAATTAAAAATCTCGAATGAATGAAAACTACACGATTCAAATAAACAAATCGAGAAAACCGAATGTGAATTAATCATAGCAAAAATATAAATGATAAAATGGGCCAAATTGTCATTGACAGGTTGTCAATGACAATTTCGGTCAGAGACAATTTGTCATGATAGTTACAAAAATTCATAAAAGCCAATAGAAATGAATTGCCATAGTTAAAAACGACGAGAAATGGACGAAAGTGAATTAAAACGAAATAACTGGATGAAAATGAAGCCTCATAAGCGATGAATAAAAATTAACCGAATGGAAAAAACGGATTACGATGAAAATGGTGCCGCAATATTAAAATGAATGACATAAAACTAATTAAAATGAAATATTGATGTCAAATAGTCAATTTCAATAAAGTTAAATTTTAAATAAATTCTACAATTTAAATAAAATGCAATAATACTTTAATGAATTTAAGTATTTCAATCAGTTTGAATAATAGTTATTATAACATAAATATAATATTGAAACTGAATAAAAATAAACTATACTAGCGAAAAATTAAATTAATAAAAATTAATTAAACCAAATTGAATCTCCTTTATTTTCTAACATGTCAACCCCGCACTTATATATTTTTTAAATTTGTTTCAGGCGCTATCAGACCTGGTGCAAGGTGAGTTCATGCAGCTCGGTGCCAAGGAAACGGAAAACGAACGGTTCGCGCATTATCTGACCAAGACGTATAGGAAAACGGCCAGCCTCATGGCCAACTCGTTGAAATCGGTAAGTTCGTCGATACCAATAAAATGAATATCAAAATTAATTAATTTGGTATGTAGTTACTCGAAGAAAAATCCCGAAGTTAAATTGTGATATTAGAATGTAAGAAATATTTTTAAAATAATACGTAACGAGAAATTAAATAAATTTAAATGGTGAATAATTTTAATGGTACCTCATCCAAACGACTATAATAGCAGAAATATCAAATAGAAAAAAATATTAGTTAATATTTTATTTATTCTATTTGGAAAAATCTTAGTTAATATCTTATTTATTCTATTTGAAAAAATCGCTAATTTTTTTTACAGGTTTTATAATGTTAATTACATTTAGTTACATTTATTACAATGTTTATAAAAATGAATAAAATATAAAAATTCTTTTACTTGCAATGTTTTTTTTCCATTCTTTATTTTCGTAAAAAAATATTATACAGAAAAAATCGCCTAATTGCGGCTTTTCATTTTCAAAAGTTTCGCTATGAATGAAAATTATATACTGCCTATGACGCAGCTGTTGACAAAAGGAGAATAAGGAGGAAAAACGTTTTGAACGACGGTTATAAAAAATGTCAAATAATGCAAAAGAGAAGAACCATTTTCGCGCGTGCAAACTCGTCCTTTTAAAATAAAAAGAACGCGAGGTGGGGGAAACGGAACAATGGAGCTCTCGGAAGGGAGAGGGATGACAAAAGGGGAGATCTACGGTGGTGTGATGGGGCCGGGACGATAAATCAAGACATCCCTTATCCTCCTAATGCTCCGTCCCCGTACGACGCACATACGGGCCTCTACGCACACGAACGACCTCTATAGGACACACTCGGTCCAGGATAGTCTCTATCTAGGTTAGCTGTGCACAGGGACCGCCCTTCACACCCTTCACTCTTGTACCCCAGAGAGGTCGCCTCTTACAAAGAGGTTCAATAAAGAGGTGAAGATGAGAAGCTGCCCCTTCGAAATAGGGGCATATTGAAAAACCCCGAGAAAATCCGAGATGGATCGAGGGTTAACGGAAAAATGAGAATCACCTGCTGCACGGTCGATTCACGGTTTATTTAGCGTAGGGCGACCCCGCCATTTTTCCTCCTTAGTACTATCAATGTACCTAACGGATTTGTGCGATTTGAAAATCAGAAAATTTACCAACACTGATTTCCCACTATTACTGAACGCATACTCTAACTATGCCTAGTTTTTTGCCCGTTCCCGTGCCGCTCCCGTACCGTTCCCGTCCCGCTCCTGTGCCGTTCCCGTTCCGCTCCCGTGCCGTTCCCGTTCCGCTCCCGTGCCGTTCCCGTTCCGCTACCGTCCCGTTCTCGTTCCGTTCCCGTATCCCGACATGACAACAGATTGCAGATTGTTCCATTACAAGGGAGCTGCAGAGTGAAATCTGGTAACTGTAGAGTGAAATCACTCGCAAAATCCTCCCGGACGAAGTTACCGCCGGACCTCTGGCCAACTCTCCATTTAAATCAATGCAATCCCTCCCATCGCGGGCCTGATAAAGACGAAGAGGAAGCGTAAGTTGGCCGTGGGAGGCCGGGATTGTTCCTGCGGGATCCGTTGTTCGCTTTATGAAATGGCAATTTGAGCGGCTCGTTCCGACGAGATTAATATGAAACATTCGCCACCAATAATTCGCATTTCTGCTGCCCTTGTAACTTTACGAATCGCGAGTCAATATATTATATTCATTTTCTCGAAAATAAACGGAATTAGTTTATTCTATGAGACGAATTTGCGTCGAAAATGCGCTAAAATTTAATTCAAAATGGGGAAACATTGCATTTACCTCCAAAGGCGAATGATGTGGCGATTTTCATTGGAAAGGACGTATATTATGTAGTTTCAAAGCAAACAACAACCACCGGACATTTAGAACTGCTAAGCGGATACAACGGTAACTGTTCTGTTATTTGAATAGCCTATGCAAACGTCGAGGACTCGTATACTGGATTATTCCAAATATAACATGAATGTAACTCAGGCGTATCACAACTCCGTAGCACTTCAAAACTCAAAATACCATAGAACACCGTATTAGAATGCTTCAAAAGCACGCCTGAAACCGAAAAGAAACGCTTCAAAGGAGTCGAAGAATTTTACCAGGGTTCGGATTTGTTAAAAATAAAATTTCCCCGTAAAAGAACTTCCACCGTTATATCCCTCGCTAATTTTAGTTTATTTTTATCGTTCAATTTTATTCATTCACATTCATTTTTTCTTAATTTATTTTCGTTCGTTTTTGTTCATTTTTATTAATTTCTATTCATTTTTAGTTATTTCTTTTCAATTTTTTATTAGCTTATATTAATTTCAATTCATTTGCATTCATACGTATTTCAATTGTGTTCAATTTTATTTATTTCTAGTCATTTTCATTCATTTGTATTGATTTTTATCCATTTGTATTCATTTTCATTTATATCTAATCATATTTTTCTATTCTTTCAATTTTTAATAAATTTTTTCATCATATAAATTCATTTTCATCTATTGTCATTTATTTCTATTATTTTTCATTTATTTGTATTCGTATTTATTACACTGCTTCAGCTTCGTCCTATTTATTTGTCTGCTATTAAATTCAATTTTGTTTTTGTCATTTCCTCTTGTTTTTTTCTTTCACTCCTGTAATTTTTAGCTCTCACTCAATTTAATTTCTTGGCCATTTATTTTCATTTGGTTAATTTTTGTAAATCCATATTGTTCACCTATTTCGTCCGTTTCATTTGGTTTTTCATAATCCAATTCGTCGAATTGATTAGTCTTGATATCCATCATAATCATTGATTTTCACGTATGATTAATTTCAGTCATTTTAATCACTTGGAAAATTGCATTAATTTTTTTATTATTATTATTATTTTTTTTTTTGGCTGTGGATACCTTTTAATTGTGCTACGAAGCCCTGATGATGCCCGTAGGGGCGAAAGTTCTTGGCAAGCTAATAAAAACAGGAGAACAAGTCGCCATAATTTTCTCCCCCTCAATCTCAACAGCGAAGAAATTTTTTAGTCTGTTTCTCTCCTTGTAAAAATCAAAACTAAAGCTCCTCTTTGTTTTGCATACGATGGCAAATTTTCTATCGCTCCGGTCCTTCGGAATTATTTGACTTTTTATTTTTTCAAATTCGACTCGCGATTTTACGCTTCTCGCGTTGCCGTACATTATTCAAAAGTACTTACTTTTATACTTTCTTCCGGTCTCGGCTCCTTCTCTTGCGTATGTGATATTTACGAGGTCCCTTCTTACTATTTTCTGCTTCCAGACGGCTCTTCTGGCTGGCGCCGACGAACAGCTGTGCGAAGTGTCATACCAGTACGGGCGGAACATCGGCCTCGCCTTCCAGCTCGTCGACGACCTGTTAGATTTCATCGCCTCGTCGGACACGATGGGAAAACCGACGGCCACTGACCTCAAACTCGGCCTTGCCACAGCCCCAGTTCTGTTCGCATGCGAAAAGGTAACTTGAAATTCGTCAAATTGCTCTCAATAAACGCTATCGATTAGGGAAATGTTGCGATTTCCTCATCGACGAAGACGACCTCACGGAAATCTCACTAATTTTCTAGAGTCGTTATATTTTTAAAAATTGCCAGTGAAATAAAAAATTAATTTCTGCTGCGTTCGTAGCTCTAAATTGTTAAAATTAAAAAAAAAACTTATTAGAAAAAAAAATCCCGAAACCCCCTTTTACGAAAAAGCTCTCCTTTCTTAGTTTTTTCGTGATGTATGTTGTGATACTGGACGATCCAATAGTCCCAGGTTGTCTCAGTTGATGTCGCTATTCGACTCGACGAGATTTCCCTCGAGTCGGACTCAAGATCCCGCGAGTACCTCTTACTACACTAGTTTCACTTCACGAGGCCGCAAGATTCCAGCTGTCATAAACGTTTGGCGAAGAAAGGCTGCAAATTCTGCCGCCGCAGTCTTTTTAAAATTATACCACTCCGTCTATCGTAAAATGGGAGCGCAGGAAAAATTCAAACATTTTCGCATTTCCGGACGTTTTTTCGAGCGAAGAAATTTTCGTTTTCGCTATTGTCAAAACTGACCTCATTCGAATTCATGCCCGACTTTCAGGTCTTGCGAGTCGGGTATAACTTTGCTTTAATTTTTGCAAGCCAAAATCACTATAATTTAACACCGTATAATTTTAAATTTCTCCAACTGGACGGCATTGAGCAAAAGGGAACCAATCCACGTGAGAAGAGTTTTGAGGAAAATGGACCGAAAGTCTAGTTTCACTTATAATTCAACCAAACGCCCGTTGAGTATACTGCTGTGTTTTTTCTGAAAGGTACTGACATTCCAGGCCTATTCCATGCCTTGGAGAATCAATAATATCGACATATTATTGACAATAAGCATTAATGAGGTCCGATTCTTTTTACAATTTTTCGATCAGCTCATTACTAATTTAATTTTGGTTTATTATTCAATAATAAACCATTGTAATCGCCCAAGAAAAAAAAATGTATAACCCCCCCTCAAAATTTGATGTTTTACGTTTCAAGGCATGTAGAATCCGAATATCCAATAAAAAAATTTCTGTCCGTCCGCCGTACGCCGTCCGCCGTACGCCGTACGCCGTACGCCGTCCGCTGTACGCCGTACGCCGTTAGCAGTTTTCCGGCCAAACTGTAAGAGCTAAAAATTTGAAATTTTCACCAAAAATCAATCTCGGTCCTACGACGGCCCAATTCTTGAACCAACTTGCTAGCTCAATTTTAAGGGTATTTTTGGGGGGTTTTGAGGGGGAGAAAATTCATATTTTCCAAGGGTTTTCAGAGAAATGTGTACGTGGTATCAAATTATATAGATTTTTGGACGCTGAATCGAATGAGACCATCGCCGGGTCGATAGCTTTATTGGTTCTCGAGTTATCGCAGCTTTTTTTCAGTGGGATTGTTCAGAAATGTTCGAACTAATTACCTACTATCACAAATGGAAAGTCTTCCTAAATCATTATTGAAGCGAAGGAATAATAAACCACTGTACAATAATTTGCAGCGTGTTTATTTTTAATTACATTTGCTGAAATATTTCGACACCGTTAAGGTTCAATATTACTAAGAAGAAAGTCAATAAAGCAAATGAAAATATATTATATAAGATATATATTTTTTATCTATATATAGAAAGTCAATAAAGCAAATGAAAATATATTATATAAAATATATATTTTTTATTTATATATAAAAATTATTTTATTTATATACTTTATTCTTTATTTCTTCAAATACTTTATTGACTCAACGCGTATCCAAGTGTTAATAAAATTAAAATTACTTTCAATGCCCACCGAGGTAACTTGTTAAAAAAACGACAAGCATCAGTCTAGTCAAAATCAAAGATAAATCTTGAAAAATGGAAAATCTTAATTAACTCATTAACATGAGATTGATAATGCCAAACACTACAATCTTCCCCGGTTTTTCTTAATTATGTTTATGTTTTTTTAGTTTTGTTCTCATCTTTGGACTTGTTGGCAGTAAAAATTAATATTAGTAAAAATGCGTAAAAATAAAAATTACAAGACACTCCGTTAATCCGTGTTTTTTCACTCATCTTCAAATTCGCAGTCAGTGGGAGCACAAAACCCTTATCTGACGTTGCTTCTTTTTACTGAAATTGAATCATCCGTTAGAGATTCAGGGTTTTATCTATTTAGCTATTCTTCTTCAAATATTTTTTGCTAAATTCAGGAAAGAAAAAAAAATAAATAAATAAAAAATAAAAAAATAAAAAAAATAAAAATAAATAAATAAACGTTTAAATAAATAAATAAGACCTAGTTCTCACCAGAAATGGTCCGTACCCGATTTTCAAAATTTTGTATATCGCTTCCCTTTTCCTTAATGCCGTCCAACTGTAGATCAAATTTTTTTCACCCTTCGCTATTCCTTCTTCGTTTTATCAAGTTTAACCTTTCCGCCGCTTCTGTTCCGATTCGCAGTTTCCGCAGTTGAACGCGATGATCATGCGGCGGTTCCAAGAGCCCGGCGACGTCGAAAAGGCGTTCGAACTTGTGCACAAATCGCAGGGCCTGGAGCAGACGCGATTTCTCGCCAAAAAACACTGCAACGAAGCCATCCGTCTGGCGAACACCTTCCAAGAATCGCCTTACCAGAAATCATTGGTCGTCGTCTCCGACCTCGTCCTCAACCGTATGAAATAGTATAAGCTCCCACAATTTTCAGACGACCTCCGCTGAACAATTTCACGCCCGTAAAACGCGGTCGTCCATTTGCTCAATGACTGATCCTCAACGGATTAATTCGCTCGATTGCAGTTTTTTTATTTCATGTATTTACTCTATCCGTGTATATAGATAGCCGGAGTCAATATACCATTTGTATATAAATTTTTACTCCAACCAGAAGTAATATTTTTTTGTCATCATAATTTCATTACGTTATTGTTGTACCATTAAATAATTTCGCGATGCGACTATGCTTAATTTGTATTTATGTACATACCGTTTCGCTAAGGCTAAGATTTTTGCCAACATTTCGATAATGTTGCCAGCTCTATTACGACCTACTTCTGAATTAAAAGTTCGAATCTGTTAGCCATCGGTTGCCAACCGAAAAGGGAATCGAAAAAATATTTTACAATAGTAAACGTTTAAGATCGATGAAATTAAAAAGTAGAAATTGCTTCAAAGAATTTTCTTCAAGGCTGCTCCTTAGGGAAATTCAGCCAAAATAGGTTTTTCAACTTTGAGCACGTGAATTTTTTTTTTTTTTTTTTTTTTTTGTAAGTTTCAATTATTAAAATATGATGCTCGAGCAGGTTGCCAAAATTGAAACACACGGGAAAAAACTTCGGAAGATTCTTCAACTGAAGATTTTTGGGAAGATTCTTCGAGTAAAATTTTTGAGACGATTCTTTCGAAGATTTTTCAGGAGAACATTCGTAGAAAGATTTTTAGGGAGAAGATTCCTAGAATGATTTTTCAGGTGAAGATCGTTCTTGAGAAAATTTCTGAAACAATTCTTCTGGTGAAGATTCTTAAGATAATTTTCTAGGTGAAGTTTCTTGAGAGGATTTTTTTTGGTAATTATTCTTGAGAGGATTTTTCTGGAGAAAATTCTTAGAAAGATTTTTCAGGTTAAGATTGTTCTTGAGAATATTTCAAAAACAATTCTTTTGGTGAAGATTCTTCGGAAGATTCTCTAACTAAATATTCTTGGGAAGATTCTTCAAGTGAACATTCTTTGTAAGATTCTTAAAGTGACGATTTTTGAAAGGATTTTTCTGGTAAAGATTCTTGAGACGATTTTTCAGTTGGAAATACAAAGATTTTTCAGGTGAAGATTAATCTTGAGAAGATTTGAACAATTCTTTTGGTGAACATTCTTGAGAGAATTTTTCAGGACAAGATTCTTGAGAGGATTTATCAGGGGGAGATTCTCAGGAAGATCCCTAAAAAGATTCTTTAGGTGAAGATTATTAAAAAGATTTTTAAGAGCAATTTTTCTGGTAACGATTTTTGAAAAAAGATTTATGAGAAGATTCTTCAGTTTCTTAGGAAGATTCTTCTAGTGACAATTTTTCAGAAGATTCTTAAGAAAATTTTACAGGAGAAGATTCGTAGATTTTTCAAGTGAAGATTCTTAAAAGGATTTTTCTGGTAGTGATTCTTGAGAGAAGATTTTTCAGGCGAATATTATTCTTGAGAAGATTTCTAAAAAAAATTCTTCTGGTGAAGATTATTAAAAAGATTTTCAAGAGCAATTTTTCTGGTAAAGATTTTTGAGAAGATTATTCAGGTGACGATTTTTCAGAAGATTCTTAAGAAAATATTACAGGAGAAGATTTGTTGAAAGATTTTTCAGGTGAAGATCCTCAAGAGAATTTTTCAGGGGAAGATTCTTGAGAAGATTTTTCCGGTGAAGATTCTTGGAAAGATTTTTCAAGTGAAGATTCTTAAAAAGGATTTTTCTGGTAGTGATTCTTGATAAGATTTTTCAGGTGAAGATTCTCGAGAGAATATTTTAGGTGAAGATTCTTAAAAGGATTTTTCTTGCAAAGATTCTTGAGAAGATTTTTCTGGTGAAGATTATTCTTGAGAAGATTTCTAAAAAAAATTCTTTTGGGGAAGATTCCTAAGAGGATTTTCCAGGTAAGATTCTTGAAAGAATTTTTCTAGGGAAGATTATAAAAAGATTTTTCAGGTGAAGATGTTTCTCTTTAGAAAATTCTTCAGCCGAACATTACTCAGAATATTTTGGGGGGATGATTTTGAAAAAAATCTTCAGGTGGAGATTATTCTGGTGACGATTCTCGATAAAATCATCTGGTAAAGATCGAATAGTTCAAGACGAAATTCTCCAAAAATTCTCAAGCTTTTCGAACTCAGGTAGAGATTCAGTGGGAGATATTTGAGACAAAAATTTTCTAAACTAGATCCCCAAGAGCATTCGTTCTGCGAATATTGTCGAAAAGATTATTCTCTTGAAATTCGAAAGAAACTGGTTTTAAAAATCGGCGAAATATATTTTTCGCGCATTGGTTGGCGATTTTAGCCTTAGATTAAATCAATTCTAGTTTGATTAACAGGTTCCATCTGTTAATAAATTCCCTTCTGGACAACTAGGATAGGCTTTTCACATCGTTACCTCTCCCTCTTTCATTATTTTACCCTATAGTTGCAATTACCCTTGGCTCATCCGCCGAGTGCAGCGCTCAAATTTGTTTTGATTTATTTTTAGTTAACCAATTACTGTAAATTATTCGTCGTTGAAGCTGAAGCCGACGGTGCTCTGCTAAGGATTGTTGTATTAGCTTGTATTATGGATTACGCTTCATATGAACAACAGGGGATTGAAAGGAAATTCCAAGGATTGTACGCTGAACGAGACGATTATCCCAATTTATGTGAAATATTTCCGAAATGACCGCTCCGACACGCTTTGATTGTCTGTACCTGAGATTAAGCACTAATATTGTTTTTAGTAGAATTTGAAGCCAAGTGAGCCAGGCGAGGGACAAATTCACGTGAATTTAGTGATTTGTGATAGTATACGCGTAGGATTCAGGAGTATTAATATTATCTCTCGATGTTATCGATCGAATAGTAAATTTTATACGTATTGTAATTTGTTTTTGTAGAATAATGAAAATTTAGAGGGGCCTATTTGGAACATACTCAGCTGAAAATAATAATAGCGTTGCTATCAGTTGAAAACCGTTGGGAGATTCACGTCTACCAAGTTAACCGATATTTTTTGTTCTGTTATTGTAAATTAGTGGTCGCTTCTGTACGCTCGACGCTCCGGCCGATAATATGTATATTTCATTAACTAAAAATTGATATTCGTACTTAAATTAATTAAAAAATTGTAAATATCAAATGGTATATATTTATATAATAAAATTTATTCGGATCGTGGGACTAAACAGTGATTTTATATTTCCCTTGAAATTTCATCGGTGTTTATAAAACAACAGTGTGTTTTTTAATTTTTTTTTTAGTATGCTGGCGATTTTTTGTGATGATTTATTTTTTTTGGAAGATTATTAATTTAAGAAAAAAATTCTTCTCCAATTAAGAAAAGCCGAAGGGCAATAAGAAAAACTCGTAAATAAAACATTCCTTTATGCTCTAAAACATGACGTAATTATGTATTATAAGTTCTGTTATTTGTAATCATAGAATAACAACACACAGGTACGCTTTCGCTTGCCTTCCAATTTCATTCCGGCCAATTATCCTTCCAAATTCAACGACTTAATATAATAGTTACATTTAAATACGCAAAATTCCTCGTCAAGGTTTCGATGGCTGAATGTACATTGTATATAACTTTTTTAGAACTCGATCGCCAATTTTTCTTCGGGTTGACTTCCCTTAAGCTCTTTTACGACTGAAAGAGATTTTTTTTTTATTCTGCGGGTCGATTTTGTGAAGTTAAATTAGGAAAACCTCTTGAGGCGCCCCAGATTGAGCCTGATAGGGCACGTCACCTATCTACGTATATCCTTTCGACTTCTACACCATTAAAAACGCACAATATACGAAAGCGGAATTCAAAAGAGGCAATTATGAAAAAAAAAAAAAAAAAACTAGCGGCTTAAATTAGCGAAGAAAATAACAAATAATCGTGTTCCAGGAGTTTTAAATACGTTCGACACACACTTTGGCCCATTTTCATTTACATGGGCGATCAATAGCTCGGAATTATGAACGTGGGCTCAAAATGTTCGACATTCAGGGAAACGAAAAAAGCCAACCGACAGCGGGCTCCTCTTTTTTGTCTTCCGCGATTTTTTGCAACCAGACGACCCATCTATCGATCATCCTGAGGATTTTTTTGCGTTCTTAGTTCAGGCCACAGTCCCGCAAACAAAGCGATATATTTCCCTTAATCGTATTTTCTGAAACCGTAAATTTAAAAATGACTTCAACGGAGGGCTAATTGAAAAAACTCTTTCGTGAACATTATCTTTCTTTGCGCGAACTGTGTCATTATTCAGTTTTTATGGATAACGGCAATTAATTGGTTCTGTGGCGTCAAACTGATTCACTGTAGAAAAGTGGTAGCAGAGCGTGATTTTCTAATGGGCGCTAGTTTAATGATTTTTTACGCTTCAATTGGGCCTATGTAACGTTTGCAAATCTAAATATTTCTTTAGATCTTCGGATTCATCGAAAACTGAAATAAACTCTCCTGAAACGCATGAAAATGGCCTGAACCGAGAAAATGGAGATAATAATTTTTTACTCGAAAAACGCTTGGTTTACACAAAAAAACCTTGGAAGGTTGCAAGAGGCCCGAGAGGTCGAAATAGCTCGAAAAAATAGATAAAAGCAACTCAAACGATCGAAGGTAAATTATCACCTTTATCACCAGCATAGGTCATTCTCTTCAAGGCTAGTCAGTCAATGTACTTCGAACATGTTAACGCCGATTTGTGTACGGAAAACATTTTTAGAATAATTCCACCTCGAATTGGAGCATTGAGAAAATAAGGCAAAATCGTGCACGTTACACAGGTTTCGCTAATGTTGCAAATTTTAGCTAGTCTATTGTTAACCAGATGCCAGTTTTGGCAAAAGTGGCCCTTAGGTTTGTGAACTTGGCCGACGTGAGGGCGTATTCTGGTTCCAAGAAGCGTCAAGGTCTTTCTTGGTTAGAGCTGGAGAGTATTTACTCATAATGTCTGCCATTGACTCGTGCCCCAGACACTGCCATTTACTCATAGAACTGTTTTAGAATGTAGAAGAAATAAGTTGTTTTTAGGGCAGATATGATTGAATTTTTGACTCTGAAATCATTCACATTCACTAAACACAAGCACGTAAAATTCTGGTAATTAGAACATGTGATTTTGGAAGCCGTTAGTATCTAAATATTTTCTCTCCAGTTAAAGAAAAGATACCTAGACACAGAATGAATCCTAGCTCACTTTTGACAGTCCTCAAGAACCAGAATAAGCACTCAGCACAGCCACCGTTTAAGGCAACTGCCTGAATCTTCATGTCAAAACGCCTTGTTTCGTTTTTGAAAGCACTCAGAGACCAACTGCTACGTCCTCAGCAATTGCCTTATTCGGTGGTCGTTCTAGAGGCCAAGAATTCCGTGAACAAAAGTATTGATTCAGTTTACAGATGAGTCGAGGACATGATGTCATCGGCAGTGGCGGCACCGGGTTCCTCTGTTTTGGAAGCCGGTGCCGTCTGCTCGGCTCAGGTAGCCAGAGACGACGAAGCGAATGGGTCTGCACTCTGCAGCGAGAAATGTCTGTACGAATGATAGTTGTGCGTCACAGTTGCGCAGGCGGCTTCTCTTTTGGCGTTTTCCCGCTCTTTTTTCATCTTGATGTAGCTGAGAGCTGAGACGAGGACGATGAAGACGACGAAGCCAAGGCAGCAGCCGACGATTAAACCGAGACGACGCGTGAGGAACGAGCCGAACGCTTTTGCGCTCGGTTCCGTGCCACCAGCGATCCCCTCCAGTGTTCTCACCTGAAACAGACAAAATTGAAGGTTTTTATTCTAGGTCTCGGGTTCACTTTTATGATGGGAAACCTTGATGACTTCCACAAGCACTGAACGTTGGAGAGGCCTCTTTTGCCTTCAACTGCTGAGCTTTATCAGTTGGATTGTCTATCTTCATCCCACAATAGTCAACCACCAATAATCCATTGACCCCTTAGAGTGCCAACAAAAAGATCTGGGTTCTGTGGTTTTATTTCATGGCCCTGGTGTTTAGCCGATGAATTTTTGACCTTGGTTTACAAACTATGGGGTTTCGCTGGGCAGCCTATGCTGTCAGACTCGTGGATACTGACCATCTCAACAAATGTGCAACTCGAAGAGCATCAGATGTGAGTTCTGGGGCAGCGAGAGAGATTGAGTAAAAGATAAATCGAAGCACAAATGAAGACAGAAAAAAGTTAAATTGCAAATGTATTTAACAGATGGAAAACGTCGCCAACAATCCACAAGAGATAAGCTAGACGCTCTTTCTCTCTAGCATTCAAAGTTAAAATAAAACTGATGAGTCAGAAGCAATTTAGCGAGGATAGAAATTTCCGAATTGGTTTCTAGCTCAGCATTCCTTTACAACTAGGTAACCGGTTAGAGCTGTCCTGTGCAGTGTCGTAGCAGCGGCTGTTCTTGGATTATTCAACAGCCAAGTCGAACGGGAAACTTGGGGTATCGTCTCGTTCAGGGCGAGATAGTCTACCGAGGAAAACCCTTTTGAATGGAGAAGCGACGGGTGGAAGTTGATTTTCCAGTGGAGCCGAAGCATAACCCAACGGCTCGGCCGCAATCGAGTTGATCAAGCCATTAATTATTTTGCAGACAGTCGGACATTGCCTCGCACCCTGACAAGCTGTCTAAGGCTTTTGCAATTGAGATCCACCAGATAACGAAATTGACTATTCGTACCGGGAAGAACTCGGTTTGTAAAAGGAACGTCTGCATTTTTCCCGAGAAAATTGAACCCGAGCCAGATCTTCGTTGAATTTTTTAAAACAATTGGACTTCTCTGATATGAGCTTCAGTTGGAAATTTGAATTTTCGTGATGAGGAACGTAAGCAAAAAAATTCTTCTGAGTATCGCGGTCAAAATTGGTTTTATTTCATATATTTAAACTTGAATGAAGACTTGGAAACCGGGTTGGTGCCGACTATCTAGCCGTTCGCGGTTGTTGACATTTGGGTTAGCGGACGTCATGAGCCCTGAGATATTTTTAACATGTCCGTACGTGAACTAAGCTGTGGCGAGGTACATGAAAGCGGATGCTGGCCAGCTTACCAGTTGCTGGATCTGTTTCACCTCACCGCAAAGCCCATAAGCTCTTGTCTCAAGTGCTCTGCCTTGACGCAAGGTTGAAACCGTAAGAGACCCTGAATCCTCAGCACAACAACTCTGCTTTACTTCATTTACCCAAGGCGCGAATATCATTATTGATAAACGAAGCAGTTTGGAACATCAATTGGTAAAATGCTGAAAATATTTTACTCGCAGGTCCTCCAGCGGCTCGGACAACGCCTAGCTCAGCAACGATATTCGTCGCTTGAGTAACTCTCGTAACGGCTGCGGGAGACGCGAGAGGACTCGGGAGAGTTTTTATAATCTGAGGACGATGGTGAGATGTAGGGATGACAATGACGTTGACATAAATTCAATAATCAGCTACGGTAATGCCTTGATTTCATCACTATCGCGAGCAATTCTCCTGTGCTTCAATGACGTCCAAGAACTTTCGATTTTCTTGAGTATTCCCTTGCCAAACTTTGATTTATTCAGTAGGCAGTCTTGCAAACAGAGCAGTTTGACCACCAACAGTTGGGAGCAAATATCCACAACCAATGTTCAGATATATGTTCTTCAACATTAATATTTGAAAGGAAATCGATGTTTTAGATGGATTCCGGTCCAAGCTCTGTACAGTCCATTCTATTGCTCGAACTCGAATCATTTGTATTCACGAGGGGTTCTGAAATACATTAGTGCGCTCCTGTTTCAATGAGTTGACAACTGGCATGCCCTAGCAACTCACGGAACTCTCCGCCAAGCACATCACTCTCAACCTCGCTGTTGACACGTAGGCCAAACCGCCGAGCAAACATTCGGTGCTTCCGGTCTTCCAATAAATGCCTTCTGTTAGTCCATAAGCCCACTAGGTCGGTCAACATCACCTGCTGCAGGTACGAGGGACATGGCATAATTACCTTGAACGCTAATTACATTCCGACAACTGAAAAATATGGCGCTGCGTTTGGACGCGGTTAGGTCTAGTAAGAGATCTAAGCAAGAGACGCAAAAAGTATTTTTTCATCTTCAATTAAGCACTGCACTTTTATCCCGATAACCTTATAACCTCTTCTACATGATGAATTGTCGTGCAAGGTTAGGGTAGACATATTTCATACTCAACGGCAGACATATTTCATGTTACAGCTCGAGAATTGAACCTGATCCTATTTTGACGCTTCAAAATGGGTCACCGCGTGTTCATCTCTGTACGCCTTCATTTACCTAATAAAATCCCACGTCGTTCCACTCGTGACCTAAAAGTATCAAGTTGAGGGGGAATTTGAAAAAAAATCCGATTAGGATTTGAGGTGTGGAGATCTCGTTCTTTCCGTTCGGTGTTAAAAGAGTTTTCTCACACAATTACGGAGATGTGCCAGCAAGGGCGCTGACGGAGGAAATGAAAAAGTGTAATTTTTCGCCGGCTCGTATAACAGGCCTTGGGAAACTACGTTGCTATACCGTCGTTCGGTTGTGGAAAAAGCTGCAGGAAACGGAATGGAAATGGCGGGGTCGCTGATAAATATTTAATGCCGCCAGCGTTGGAAAGGCAGGTAGAAGGTCGGTTCAGGGAATTCATCCTTCCGACAACTTACCCCGTCACTGAAATGAAAGAAACCTCTTCCAGGGTATTTTCAGTAGCGTTAAACCGCCCCCTGTTCTTTCACTTGAGATGGGTTGAAGTGAACAAGTCTGAAGGCGATATGCCTCGTCGAGAGGAGGAAAAGGAGAAAAAATGACAAAAACCCAGCCCGCCGTTGTACACCGTATTTTTGCACTTACAGCATCGGCAAAACTCCGTATGAAGGTTTTCTGTTCTAGTCGAAGGCCGTCAGTCAAGTTAAGCGCCGAACCTGGGATCCCAAAATCCACCGAGGCATTTCACCCTCGTTGGGATGAATAAATCAAGAAATCGTGGGCCCGTCCTCGGTTTATACGAGCCGAGTTACCAAGCATCCATCCTTCAAGACGATCACCTGCTTGTTTTCCTTCTTCTTCCCGGCTGAAATTATTTATTCACGAACGCGCTTATTCGGTTCTTCGGCCGTTTTACGGCTGGAAAGCTTTCGAATTTGATTTACCGCCGGTAACGTCTGCCGCAGTTGAGAGCTTATGAAGACCTGACTTTTTAACAGCGATCCCTCGCTGAGAGTAGAAACGACAGACGTTCGGATGTGATTATGTGAATGTGGGGGAATGATTAATTTTTACAGAAATTGTGGAGGATAAAATAATCGTATTGAGGAGGAAGTTTTGGGGTGACTGGGGGAAGGATGAGGTCACGCTTGGTCTGGCTGATATGCGAAAATCAGGCGCCGCAACTGGCTCCAGTGGGGGAGAGAGTATGTGAGCCACGTGTCGGTCATCTTTAGAGTAAGCGAGATCTGAAATTTCGCTGTCAAGTTAAAAGTAGTCTTAGCTGGTTGGGTGGTCTGGTTAGATGCGTTGATCTAATTGGAAGGGTTAGTCTCATTGGGTGAGTTGGTATGGTCGGATGGGTTGGTTCCATGGATGGGTCTTGTCAGATGAGTCGGTTTTATCAGATGGATTGTGTGGGAGATGCAACTGCCCTAGTTTGGCAGCTGTCGATTGACCCAGTTGAAGACGAGGGAACCAAGCGAACTACCAAACGCTTTTTAATTCAAGGAGTGATCAAGACTTCCTGGGGGGAAGTTCCTTCGCAAAAATGGCCAAGCTCTAGAAGCTAATGATGCAATCGGGCGCTGGGAGGTGGCGCTGTGCGTAATAACCGAACTTGTTGAGAAGGTAGCTGTGGCGAATTTGAATCAATCCTTTGTCATTTCTCAAGGAGATAAATTGAGCGTTCCCACAGTTGGTCTTGTCTGCTGAGTTGGTCTGGCCAGGTAATTAAGTCTAATCGAGAGGGTCGCTCAAGTCAAATGGATCAGTCTGGTCAGATGCTTCGGTCAGATCGGATGGGCCAGCCTGATCAGATGGGTCAGTCCAGTCAGATGGGTCGGTCTCGTCCCATGGATCGGTCTGGTCAGTTGAGTCGGTCTGATTTGATGGGTCAGTTTTGTCGGTTTTTAATTTAGATCGCTTTGATTAGGGGAACTTTTGCAAGCGTAGGGTTGAACGACGCCTATGGACTGGAGAAAATCAAGAAACTAATACATTACTGGTTAAAAAAAAAATTTTTTTTAATAAAATAAAATTTAAAAAACACTTTGTGGCGGTTCGTTATGCCCAACGACCACACGAAGCTACAACATAAATAAGTTGTTGCTTTATCCAATCATACAATCGATCTTTCCAAATCGAGTTTTCAATTACATTTGATTGGTGTTCATTTTGAAAACTCCCCTGAAAGAAAACAACATCCATGAAGCCACTAGGAACACGATTTAGCGGTTTATCAGTGGTCATGCGGTTAGGGCGCGGAAGTTCCGAACTGTTGGTACAAATCCGGACGGCAAACGTTGACACAACGTGATATCTATTTCGGCTCGTCTTCCATGAGAGCTTTGTACGATACATAAAGACGAATCTCCTCTCGAGTCGGTTGCCTACTTTACACAACTTTTCTTTCAATAACATCATATCTCACTCTCCGATTGCATTAAATGAAAAAAAGAAGCAATCTATTGCAGGATCAATTTCCCGCGAACAAACCGACTGTTGAACATCAACTTCGCCGAAGAAAGAAGAATTATTTGAAACGAATCGTAGATGTATAATTCATCGAGCTGAATACGAAATAACCTCATTCGACTTCGGAAAAAGAGAACGGCGTAACTCAGTCAAAGTAGAGCCACGATTTTTTTCAGACAAAACAAATTGTCAAAACGACATAACAATAAACGCTGTTTTAAAGAATCCCGTTTCGCTGGAGATTTTTTCCTCGGACCGTTTTACGCTTGAAGTATCTTCCAAGAATGTAATACGAAATATGAAAAAGGTTGATATTTATTGGACTGTGTTCCCAATTGTTGAAATACAATCTACAGAAGAGGAATCAATTTTCGTTTTTAATATTGACATTTTAACGTAAATGACGCTAACATTCTGTCCCGAAAATTATTATCGTCCTTAATAGCTATATAAGATGGCGATTGCTGAGCAACTCTACAGTCTATATCGAGCTCTGGATGAGTAAGGGTCAGAGATTTCAGCTGTTGTAACTATATTCACTTCTAAAAAGGAAATTTGTAATAATTGAAAAAAATTATCCACGTCGAACTTCGGATAGCCTAAACAAGAACCGTTTTAAAAACAAAATTCAACTCATTTCACGTTTATTTTTGAATTCGGTTGAAAAAAGGGAACCATCAACCTCTCAAGTTCCTCAGTTTGGAATCAGCTCTTGAAAAGGGAAGACATCGTCTAAGTCAGCGGAGGGTGATTTATTCTTCGTGTTACTCTAATATTTCAAGTCGCTAACGCAAGCGACTCGATCAGAAGGAAGCCGATAAATCTTCCCGAGTGACGATCCCATTTCTACCCGTACTAT
>JASJUZ010000835.1:0-33884 GCA_037159825.1 Tupiocoris notatus
AATGCAACGGAAAACGCGTTCGATTATCAAACGAGGAAAGACGGTTGAGTCGAGGAGTGAAATGTGTCGGAAACGGTGGGCTCAAGTCATGAGACTGGTTTTTCGGTATATTCAGAAGCATCGGCTGATCTGATTAATGAGATATTAACTAGCTTCAATGCCCGTTTCGGTAAGTACAACGGGCGCTAGATCAAAATTAAAAACAATCGAATCGTAAAATTCCAATGATGACAAGGTTCCAACGACACACCTCTGTCCGAAAAACGTAAGAAAATACGAATTATTACTCCCTCAAAACCCCTCAAATTAGCTATTATAGTTTTCTCAGAAAAATGTCGACGGTACAGGGCGGAAGGACAGATTTTTGGTTTGTTATTCTATAATAAACCATTGTGATCGCCCAAGAAGAAATTGTACAAACCCCCCTCAAAATTAGATTGCTGCACGTTTCAAGGCATGTAGAATCCGAATATCAAAAACGCTGCAAATGAATGTACAGTGGTTTATTATTCATTCGCTTCAATATTGATTTAAGAAGACCATCCATTTGTTATTGTAAAAATTCCGAACATTTGTGAACGTTCCCATCGACAAACAGATTGGTAACTATCGAGGAAAATTCCGTAGCAACTATTGTAATTTTTATCATTTTTATTTTTCTTAATTTCCTAATTAAGAGTTAATTTTTTTGCCCTACCGTACAGCTGGAGAGAGTGTTCGACGACCATTCCAATGAGTATAGAACGATTTTTATAGCGCCAAGAACTCTTGAGTTATACCCTCGTGCCAAAATTCTGAAAATCTCCCAAATTCGACACAAAAGCTGTGATAACTTGAGAACCAATGAAGCCATCGACCCCGCGATGGTCTCAAAACAACCATCTTGTGCGAAAGGTCGAGCGAAAGTCGAGTTGAACCATTCTTCCCCATTTTAACAACTGAAGACTTCAAAATCCGCACCTTCTCAAAATCCATTCTTTAAAATAGCGACACTCTAAAATGAGACGGTTGTAAAAACGTTTGCTCCTAAGGTTGAAGTAACATTTGAAATCGCGCGAGGTTGTACTCAAGGTCCGAGGACCGATGATCTACCTAGCACTTAGATGATCCAACATAGCTGCCTATCTCGATTCGTAATTACTTGGCTCGAACCGAAGCCTAACACAAAAAATGCCATTGCTTTATTGCCCTAGGTCGAACGTAGAATCAGTTTTGAGGCCGAGTTGAGTAAGGGACAATGCTCATGTTAGCTCATAGTTGAACCTTGCGTCAGTTAATTACTGAGGTACAGAAGGTCGAATGAATGTAATTTGAAATTACAATAAACTTTTTAGTAGAGGGGTTGTGAGGGGGAGAAAAACCAGGCGACTTATTCTCCTGATTTTTAATGGCTGGCCGAGCACTTTCGCCCATTCGGGCATCTTCAGGGCGACGTGGAACCATGAGGTCCACAGCCCCCATGGTTCCACGTCGCCCTGAAGATGCCCGAAGGGGCGAAAGTGCTCGGCCAGCCATTAAAAATCTGGAGAATAAGTCGCCTGGTTTTTCTCCCCCTCACAACCCCTCTACTACAATAAATGCGACGACAACCAAACGAAGAATAAACTTGGGGGGGGGAAGAAGCGTTTGAATTAATCGCTCTAATTTTAGTCTTTTAGGCAAGTATTCATATATGAAGCTTTTGAAAAAAATGTTGGTTGGCTTTTTCAATGATTATTAGGTAGGTAGTGTGCCAGGGAAGAGAACTATAATTCGATACCATTAATTTGAAATCCTAGATAATTTGAAAATTGCTAAAACTGGAAAATACTAGAATTTGTTACTAAATTGGAAAATACTAGAATTGGAAAATACTACAGAAAATTAAAGGCTTACTGAGCTGAGAGAACTGAGACTCAAGGAATAAAAGAAGCAAATAGTTAAAGAAAACTCTTCTTTATAAATAAAAACCAGTGGTGTGCATAGATCTCACAGTACTTCCATGTTTGAGTCGGTAACTGGTATAACCTATTATAAAATCGATAAAAACGTACGAAGGCCGAAACGTTAATTTACAACAGCTGTTATGGAAAAACGAGCCAGGAGACCTAGTCTCACTCTGATAGACTAACAAATGGACTCACAGACCCTTGTTCAGAAAGTGAGCAGAGCGCTCTGGGAGCAGGTGCGTTAAACGTTCAGATAAAGCTGACAGAGGATTTCCAAGGAATACACCTCTACTCAGGTAGTTTCCTCTTAACCCTTTAGTGCATGGTGTTGCGTTTTCGCAACACAATGTAGGTATGGCCCTCAGTGCTTTCTATTGAGGCGCAGATCAACTACGACTTCATTTTTAGTTAATGTGACACCCAGTAGTAGTGTTGGAAGAAGAATGAAACACGGAAAAAAGGAAAAAAAGATGATATCAGTGATTTTGTGTGACTACATCCTAACCGCTAAAAGTCCATGTTGTGCTCAGGTTTGTAAGCATAATTATTACTATTTTGCAGTATTCTGAGATTTAAAAAAATATGAAGCAGGTAGATTATATCGTTTATTAGTATAATAATGCATTGGAAGTGCCGTTAGTCGGTTTTGAGTTCATCAAACCCGCAAATTACGTCTGTTGCTTTTTTGCAACAACATGCATTAGGGGTTGTACTTTTTATGACTTTATCCCTAGGGATTTTGACCGATTTTTGACATATTTTTGATCATTTTCGTCCTAAATTTCAACTTTCAAGCCAAGTTCCTACAAATTTGGTTATTACTTTACCCCTGGGGATTTTGACCGATTTTTGACATATTTTTGATCATTTTCGTCCTAAATTTCAACTTTCGAACCAAGTTCCTACAAATTTAGTTATTACTTTATCCCTGGGGATTTTGACAGATTTTTGATCATTTTCGTCCTAAATGTCAATTTTCAAGCCAAGTTCCTACAAATTTGGTTATTACTTTACCCCTGGGGATTTTGAACAATTTTAGACATATTTTTGATCATTTTCGTCCTAAATTTCAACTTTCAAGCCAAGTTCCTACAGATTTGGTTATTATTTTACCCCTGGGGATTTTGACCGATTTTAGACATCTTTTTGATCATTTTCGTCCTAAATTTCAACTTTCAAGCGAAGTTCCTACAAATTTGGTTATTACTTTACCCCTGGGGATTTGGACCGATTTTTGACATATTTTTGATCATTTTCGTCCTAAATTTCAACTTTCAAGCCAAGTTCCTACAAATTTGGTTGTTGGCACAGAAAAGAACCATAATGACATGTTTAGAAAACGTTTGGAGACTGATGCATGAGACAAAGTGCCAAACCTACTACCGACTGTGATTTTCAATTTATTGCAACTGTTTACAAGCCAGGTTCCTATTAAATTTGTTACCAAATTCTTATTGTGATCCTAAAACCAAAGGAAAACGAACAGTCATTGGAACTTCATTATATTATACTATTTTAGTCAAAATAAACCGATTTTATACGTTCCTGAAAGAGTTGGAGGATTTATTCCCATCACGGTTCGAACAAGTCCATTAATGCATGGTGTTGCGAAATCGCAACATACATGTTTTCTTGCATATGTTCGTAAATATTCATCAGAGAATTTTTTCCTTATTTTTCCCGGACTCTACGTAAAAAAACCATTCGGAAAACATTTTTTTCGTGAAAAAAAATTTAATCATGCACTAAAGGGTTAACTAACGATGTATTGTGGGTCTTGTATTTTTTCTGCTTTCTAAACCTTGTGGAATTGTACAAAAATCAACTAACAGACGAAATATTTTCCACTGTTCTACAAACAATGTAATGATCGAAAATAAATCCACCTTCATTCTCCACCAAACATTTTCGGCATGTTGTCATCGTTTATTATGTTGGATTAGTTCAAATCGAGATGAAAAACCATCGCATTCATAGTATATTATCATTTCCGAATATCAATTTAGTTTTATGAAATCAAGCGTGATTCCCTGCCATAAACAAATCAGAATGCCAAAAAGCACTCTAGATGCCAGACATATTTTAATAGCGCGGAAGCATGGAATGCGGCGACTTTATTGATAAAAATCTGTCGTCTTCACCCACCACAGATAACATTTCACGTCCTTTTAAACGTTCAACTATATTGACTTATGGCTAATGTGAATATTTCTAATACAAAAAACTACTGGATAGCATGGATGTACGGCGTGTGACCATAGCGGTAGAGATCAGCGTCATTCACTCGCCATTACAAATATTAAATACCTCTAGCGTCAAATATATTGATTTTTACACCCTGTAAAAAGCTCAACAGCGATAAACGGCGTAAGGCGGACGTACGGTATGTGGTCAAAACAAAACAAAACATGGTCGTTGTTGCTCATATTTAAAGCAAAGAGACCCGAAAGTTACAAAAGCGCTAGAATGAAATAACTGAAATTGCGTGTAACGAGGAAGTACTGCATGTGACCCCGATAATAAAATCAAGCAACATTCAACTGTCATAAAGAAAAATTTAAAGTCTAAAGTATATTCACTCTTGTGGTCTATAAAAATCTCTAATAGCTTAAAAAACCCGGAATAAGCGGAAGTACTGTGTGTTATCCAAACTATACAAAACAAGTTTTGTGAACGAGGTCAGAGTTGGTCAAATTTATAGCAAAGAGACCCAAAAAATACAATTAAAATAACTGAAAATGCGTTTTACGAGGAGGTACTGCATGTGACCCCAATAATAAAAATCAAGCGATATTCAACTGTCATATACAAAAATTATAAGTCCTCCAGCGTTCAAATATATTCATTTTTGTGGTCTATAAAAATCAAATGTAGCAAATGTGCAAATAACGCGGAAGTACTGCATGTGACCCATTTGATAAAAATCAGGCATCATTCAATCGCCGACCCCATCATTTTAAGACCTTGAACGTTCAAATACATTGAGTTTTGCGGCCTGTAAAAATCAAAATACAAAACATGCACTAGTGAAATCGTGAAAAACGCTCATAACGTGGAGGCATTGTATGTGACCCACTATACAAAAAATCTAGTGTTTTCTGCTTGGCATAACTGACATTTCAAGCCCTCAAACGTAGAAAAATATTGACTCTAATAGCCTGTAAAAATCGAAACAGAAAAAACTTTGAACGCTTATATCTCGGAAGTACTGTGCGTAATTCGAAATTCGGAAAAACCTAATTTTGCACAATCACTGGGAAAACATTCCCTCTAAATTTCAAAGGGTTTCATCCATTTTTCAGGGAGATATGGCGTTTTATGTCAGTTTGTGACCACAGACAGACGGACAGACGGACACACAGACACTTGTTCAGAAAGTGTTTCTGAGTATCCTACTATGAAAATTTCTTCCATCAGGACCTCGGTTCCGAATTCGACTTTTCAGACGATCTCAATACTTCCATTTACTACGTAAACATGGAAGTAAAAAATAGAAGGCCAATTAAATACGAATGAACAAATTAAAGATAATTCTCAGGGGTTTGGCACAAAGAACCAAGGTAGCGAAATAAATAAAATTAAATTAATAACGATGCGATGCCTATAACCTAGCCTATGGCATGCCAAGAGAAAAGGGAGAAGGGACTTATCGCTTGAAGTCTCGTCGACAGGATCTCGGGACGCTCCAGATAATTCCACGGGATCGGATGCCGTCAGAGGTTCAAGTCGTAAATCTGAAACTGTTCGGAGATATTGTAGGAGGCCAATAGGGAGAAGTCAACGTGGTTGCATTTTCACTTCAAGTGGTACTCACCGGCCAAGCCGTTTCAGGAGAGTAAAAGAGTAAAAATGAAGTGGCGACGACGACGACGAATTATCAAGTCGGCTCTTCGAATAATACTTTCCTCGTCGAGAATTATTCGAAGTCGATGAGAAGGGACGAAGACAAGACGGGAAGGGAAGGCAGTCGAAATACGCTCACTCAAGGCAAATGGGCAGAAGAAAAGAAGTAAGAAGACACGTGCCAGTAGTTGATGTATTATTATTATATATACTCCCGAGAGAGAGAGCGGAGCCGAAGATGGAGACGGAAGGTGCCGGCGATTAATATGGCCGTTCAAGCTTGATTGATTGATTCCAAGCCTTTTGAAAGCTTATATCCTTACCGAGACCGATGTTGTAGGCACTAGAATATCTTTTTTTTTTTTAATTTTTTTTTACGTTACAGTAGATTAGATTTTTTTTAGTGGAAGTTGAATTTGAAGTTCACTGAGAGAACTTGACCGGGAAATCGGAACATTTTTAATTCCTTGTTCACGCAGTGGATGAAAGAATTGTGATCGTTTGAAAAGTCGAATTTGGAACGGAGGTCCTGCAGGAAGAAATTTACTTGTAGTTCTATACTCTGAATCATCCACTGAACAAATGTCTCTGCGTCAAAATGTCTGCGGTCAAAAAGTGACAGAATCGTCCTATTTCCGCGAAAAATGAATGGAACTCAATGATGCTTGCACAAAATGTTCTCCGAGTGCATGTGCAAAATTAGCTTTTGTTGAAGTTTGTTACTAATATACGAGTACATAAGAAATATAACTATATTATCATTGTGATATTTTCCTATCTCAGATTGAACTGATCCATAGTAAAGAGACTACATGACAATAACAGATTACCGAAATTTTGCATGAGAGTATAATTCGAGAGTTCTTAAAGCTATAAAAATCGTTCTATACACGTCAACTTGTGCTCTTCAACTATATTGTAGGGCGAAAATTTTCACTCGTCAACTATATTGTAGGGCGAAAAATTTAGCTTTTACTTAGAAACGTAAGGAAAATAAAAATGATTAAAATTACAAATGATAGTTGCTACGGCCTTTTCCCCTATAGTCTTTACCATGGTAATTTAAATTATTTATCGTTTAATAATTAACCAATGTAATCGCCCAAGAAAAAAAAATTCTAACCCCTCTCTAAATTTGATTTCAAGGCATGTCAAATCCGAATACCCAATAAAAAAATGTACGGAATAATTACTATTACAAATGGATGGTATTCTTAAATTATTATTGAAGCGAATGAACCACTGTACAATCATTCGCAGCGTTCTCGTAGAATACCCATTTTTCGAGTTATGCCGAAAAACTTGTACAAGTGTGAACAAAATCGCAGTTTTTATGCTCTCATGTCTGAAGCACAAGTTGACAACCGAAGAAAACGTATCAGGCATCTTCTTGTTCAGGCATCCCAGGAATGATCAAAATTATATTCAGATCTTGTGTCATTTTTCAGGGGTCAAGACAAGAATTTTTTCGCACTATTTTCTTGAGCTAAAAGCAATTGCGCGAACTCCATTCTAATGGTCCCATATTAAAATAAACAGAAACAAAAAAAGGACATTATTTGGCTTTTTTATTTTCATTTATAATTTTTTTTTTTTTTTTAAAGAATATTTTATCACTTTGCCTCAACAGACCATATAAATGGCGTTAAAAAATAACTGATTACTCACTCAGGGTACATGAAAATAATCATTACATATATGTACTATCTTTTGGTATACAGCTATTTGAATGGTTGACTTTTGGTTGAATTCTTCGAGGGGTGAAATGGTCGATATTTTAAAATCGATCAGCTCATCAGTGAAACTGTCAAACTAACCGCCGGAATAATTCAGATTCGCAACCACGCTCGGCCGACTTTTAAAAGGGAAACACAACGCGTTCATCGCATAACCCATCGGTCGGCAGTTACGTTAGCAAAGAAGATAGCTCTTAGTTCCTGCCGATGAGAACGTAGTAGATCTTCCGGGCGCTGACCGCAGAATGTACATCGAGCAGTTTATGCAAGGTACGCACATGAAACAGTAACCCGCCGATCTTTATCAACAATGAATTCACCGAGACGAATGCAAGGAAGAGTTCCGAGTGTAGGTTAGTAAATTCATATTCATACATTATGAATACCAACGGTTTAGAATACTTCCATTTACTGAGCGAAAGAAGGAGTAAAAAAGGTGAATTCAGAACTCAAAATATTTACATTTTTGGGTTTTCAAATGAGACAAACGTTTGTAGAATTGGATGAAAGTTTACATAAAGGATTTACTGTTAAATTTACTGATATTATGGAGAAAGGAGAATTTTACGGTTACGCTCGATTGGAAGGCGATCATTCGGTTGTTTGATTGCTAATCATTTTTCATCAAGTAAGAACGATTTTTATAACAACAATAACTCTCGAGATATACCACCATCAGTCGTCATTCAATCGCCACCCCAAACCCTGAAAGACCTTGAGCATTTAAATATAGTTATTTTTTGGGCTGTAAAAATCGAAATACAAAGTGAAATAGTGAAAGAAACTATTTTCATAGCTTTAGCGATACTGTATTCATTTGTGGATATCTTCTTCTTCTTCTTCTAGTGAAATAAAATCATAAAGTGGAAGTAAGGTGTGTTATCCCAACGATAAAATTAAACGTCACCCGCTGCTTGGCATTTAAAAAAAAATAAATTAAATAAAAAAAAAATTTAAAGACCCCAGCCGTTTAAAAATATCGGCTTTTCTAGCCTGTAAAATCAAATATATCTGTAGTGCAGTGTGTGACTACAAGAAGATATGACTATTCTTGTCATTCTTGCCACAGACATAACGAAGAGCCGGAAACAGACAACATTTTTTTCAGGTGTTTCTGGGTGTAGTACTACAAACATTTGTTTCTAATTCAACTCCGTTCAGATTCGACTTGCAGACGATCACTATATTTTAATTTACTGTATAAACTTGGAGGTAAAAAATTGGATATAATTTTTTTTTAAACACGCTTTTGGCTTTAATTTCAAGTAGTATGTTCAAGGACAGCAACAATAGTTTACGGTTTCCTAGCCTTGCAATGCAAGTCAGCTAAATATAAAATTACGGTCATATCCACTGAACCAGACAACACTCTCGAACAAGATTTTAAGTACAAAATGGGAGGTAGCACTCATGCTAAGGTTTTGAATGAATGATATCGAGAATGGTACAAAAATCGGCTACACGATGTATATCATAACCTCGGATACCCCAGATGCTTTGTTTTACACAACACCCCTTAGAATCGTTTTCTAAACTAGTGCGATAATTATTTTTTCTACAGGTATCGTCAGTTATCTCAGTTACTGCAACGATGCGGGTGCTTTTTGATAATATTTATCATAACCTTCTGGGCTGCTGGCTATTAAACTCATGCCAGGAATGATGGGCGCATTTTTTGTACAAGTGTTATCATGCTCGCTCGTTTGTGCAGAGTTGCACAACACTTTTTTTGTCGCAACAAAGCCATTTTTGCCATTCTAGATAATGCACCACGTTTAACAATCAAAATTAGCCGGGCAGAATGTTCATCGCCGAAGTAAATAAAAATACATAGTTGCAAATTATTGTACAGTGGTTTATTATTATTTCGCTTCAATAATGATTTGAGAAGACTATTCATTTGTAATTTTAATCATTTTTATTTTTCTTGATTTCCTAATTAAAAGCTAAATTTTTTCCCTAACAATACAGCTGAAGAGAGTGTTTGACGACCATTCCAATGAGTATAGAACGATTTTTATAGCTTGAAGAACTCTCCAGTTATACCCTCATGTCAAATTTCTGAAAATCTCCCAAATTCTACACGATACCTGCGATAACTTGAGAAACATTAAAGCTATCGACCCCGCGATGGTCTCATTCGATTCGGCGTCCAAAAATCTATATAGTTTGATACCAAATACACATTTTCTGAAAAACCCTGGAAAATATGAATTTTCTCCCCCTCAAGACCCCCCCAAAAATACCCTTAAAATTGAACTGTAAAAAAAATCCAAAAATCTATTTAATTTGATACTAAATACACATTTTTCTGAAGAATTCTGGAAAATATGCACTTTCTCCCCCTCAAAACCCCCTTAAAATTGAGCTAGCAATGTGTTTCAAGAATTGGGCTGTCGTAGGACTGAGATTGATTTTTAATGAAAATTTCAAGAATTAGCAATTATAGTTTGGCCGGAAAAGTGTTGACGGCGTACGGCGGACGGACTCAATTTTTTTATTGGATATTCGGATTCTACATGCCTTGAAACGTAAAACATAAAATTTTGAGGGGGGTTGGAATTTTTTTTTCTTGGGCGATTACAATGGTTTATTATTGAATAATAAACCAAAATAGTTGCCAAACCTTTTGCAAAAGCTGGGGTTCGTTAATGAGCTTATCAAGTCAATTTCAGCTTCGCGCAGATGCAGGTGTCATCGAATAGCCTTTGAAGCTCACTTCTTTCCCTGCACCTATTAGAAAATAACTCTGAATAGTAACTCTCAAAATGCCAATTAAGTCATAACAGATTACGTGAAAAACGGTGGTCTTTTGAAAAACTCGAGTATTTTGCAAACTTATTAGTACGATCAACTTCTTTAATTTTCTGCATTTTTAAATGTCTTATTATTTAAGCTGTTATTATTAAAAATCGCCATGATTATTTGAATAAAAGTGCACTACTTGGACACTCTTACACGTTGCCCACTCATGTATGAACAACATTTACATACGAGCTATTGACAGTCAACGGGGAATGAGGGCTGTCGAACGTGCAGAAGTTGAGAATAGGAAGGACTCGCAGAGGATGAAAGTAAATCAACTGAGGCATTACGATCTACCGCAAACAATCGTCTCGGGAGAGCGATGATTTCCTTACCGCGCTGTTCGTTCGCCGGATCTTCCGCGCGCGTTTCGCTTTAAGTCCGCAGCAAAACGAAGTTTAACGAAAAAACGCGAGAATTTCTTTCGAATTCTGCACGGCCGAAGAGTAGGTTAGAAAATAATTAGACATGTCTTCGTGTTTTTTTTTCTTTTAAATTTATTAATTTTTTTTTAAAAGTTGTCAACTGAATATTGCTGGTCAAAAGTAAAGCACTGGCGGCGCAACTGGTGGAAGAATGTTTGGGGACAACTATTTGCTCTTTTCGAATGCAGAGCAACAAGTGGACAACTTGTCAAGGAGAAATGGCGGAGCAAAAGTCGATCAAAACGTAAGTTTTCCACAAGTTACTTACGCAACGAGCAGGTGCCCATTTGCAAATTTTTCACTCAGGTTCTTGGAGTTCAGTGCAGAGTGAAAAATCTTTGCGAATGGGCCCCTGCTCGTTGCGCAAGCAGCTTGTGGAAAACTTACGTTTTGATTGCTGCTTATTATTGAAGCGAAGGAATATTGAACCTGTGAACAATCATTTACAGAGTTTTTTTAAATTTATTTATTTTTTTTTTATTATTTTTTTTTTTTAATTGTGAGCAGACGACATACGGACAGAATATTCGGATTCTACACGCCTTGAAACCTAAAATAGAATACGTTTTTCTTGGGCGATGACAATGGTATATTATTGAATAATCAATTAAAATCAATGCGAATTCCTCATTCCTAATTTCTCATTTAATTTAATTACAGACGGACATCCTGGCTAGTTTAGATCTGCCTTCGGAAGAACACACGTACACAACAATAGATGGCCACGTGCTGACGATGTACAGGATACCAAGACCAGGAGCTGTGCCTGTTCTTTTCCTCCACGGGTTCTTGGGCTCGTCCGATGTTTGGTTGCTGACAAAAAGAAAACACAATATGCGTAAGTTTATAGCGGCATAGCTCATCATTGAAGTTGTCGAAGTGTCGTCGCTGGGAGCGGAAATGCGTGAGATTGCAGAACGTCATACAACTTCGGCGACATCTTAACCTTCCGGCGAGAGAGGCATTAAAATGTTCACATTTTAAGGAAAAAAGTCGTATCACGGTGTGGATGATCAGTCAAAGACTCGTAAAAACGCTAGGCTCGTTGAGAAGAGTTAACGAAAACCTTATATACGAGACAATTTAACAGACGAGGAACTTCTTCATTATTGATCGTTAAAGAGAGAAACCGAGCGAGCGTCGACTTCCGCAAATTTAATGACAAATGAAAGTAAAAGATCTGCCAAGAAAACCTTCGTGTCTCGGGTTGAAACCGAAGTAGAGAAATCTTAGCACGCTCATAATTCTGAAGTATCGTGAATCATCCAAAATAGGTGTACTTCCGTATGAACCATCTCTAATTTTGAATGCAGATAATTTTTTTTTTTTTTTTTTACCGAAAAATGAATTCGACAAGTGTTTTGGAAACCTCACAACTTCCCCAAACGCATGCTGAAACAAGGTACCGTAGTTTTTCGAAATAGGTGATTTTTTAAAACTTAAAAGTGGGGCAGATATACAGCAAGAAGATAATATCATTGTCCAATTAATACTTTCGTATGCTCTCCTGAGCTGACAATAAGTCGATCCTTCGATACCTAGACCATATCACGTTTGAACATTGTTCACGAGGTTCAGAGAGAAATCATTGCGCAAATACGCCGCAAACCTACAACCGAAGATTGGCCTCGTAGTTATGTTCAGTTTCAGCCCAAGGGCAACGTTTGTTGAACTCATCAAACGTACTACAATCGGTACTTTTCCCTTTCAGACATGCACAACTCTTGCTCGGACTGAGCCGTTTGGATCTACTATCTCCGAATAGGCGAGTTGGACGGGTACTCGATTATTTTTTGAATATTATTTTTTTTAAACAATTTTGAACGCCAAAGACAAATTTTTCCAACTCCCCTCAAAATCTGATGTTGAACGTTTAAAGGTAGGTCAACACTTCCGAGGAAACGAATAACAGCTAAATGCTTGAAATGTTCACCAAAAATCAACCTTGGTCTGAAAATGGCTCTCTTTAACTAAATCGCTAGCTCAATGTTAAGAGTATGTTTGGGGAGTTTCGAGGGGGGAATTTGTATTTTACAATGTTTTTGGACACAAAGTTGAGTTTGATATCAACATTTATTGACGCTGATAAGACCACTGCAGAGTCAACAGAATAAATCCTATACTCATAATAAGATGTTTTATCAGGATAACAATTATATTGATTATTACTATAAGTGATGTGATTATCATACAACAGGTAGTTTATTATAATATTAATCTTGGAGATAAAGGATGAGTTTATCTTTCTGTTGAAGTTCTAGAGCAGATATGCTATGGTTTACAAGACCATTATTTTTTAAACGAGTAAAACTTATTTACTTATTACTTAAATTTGGACAATTTTATTATTTTGGTTTATTTTTCAATAATAAACCATTGTAATCGACCAAGAAAAAAAAATGTCTAAATGTCCTCAAAATTTGATGTTTTACGTTTCAAGGCATGTAGAATCCGAATAGGTATCCAATAAAAAAAAATTCTGTCTGTGCGCCGTACGCCGTCAACACTTTTCCAGCCAAACTATATCAGCTACATTCTTGAAATTTTCATCAAAAATCAATCTCGGTCCTACGACGGCCCAATTCTTGAACCACATTGCTAGCTCAATTTTAAGGGTATTTTTGAGGGGTTTTGAGGGGAAGAAAATTCGTATTTCATTATTTGCCGAGGGGAGTGGGGGAGTCTCCCTCTCCACGATAGGGAATTGGGCGGCGAAGCCGCCAGGGGCGCCCAGACGCTAGTTGAATAATAAACCATAAGTGTCAGAGAGGAAGTTGGGCTAATCATATTCATTTATTGGGAAGAAACCAATAGATTTACATAAGCGCAGCCGATAATGGGGAACATTGGCATGGCGGCGCCCCAACTTTTTTCGATCTCTACATTTTTTCGAAATCTACATGGTATCAAAGAAGGCGGGGTTTAATCTTTAATGCTAGTGAAAAAGGAGCTTTTAACTTTTGCAAAACGCTGGTCCAACTTATTTTAGGTTAAAAACAGATTCACACGCAGTAGGAAATTGGAGAACATATTACGGAAATATTTCCCTAGTGAAAAATTAGGGAAATATTTTCGTTAATACGCCCCAATTTCACACATTCCCTAGGAGGAAATTTTCTGGAAATTTCATTCATTTCGATAAATTTTCACGTTGATATGACGAGTTTTGACAATACTACAGACACGTTTACCAAGAGTTTTATCATTATTTCTTCAATCGAGTTCAATATGGATTCTAACCTTGACCGATGCCATTAACGATTGACAATTTTTATTTTTCCTCAGCCTCTGTCTTCTACGATATGGGCTACGACGTTTGGATGATGAACCAAAGAGGGAACATGTATTCGAAAAAGCACGTCTCGCTGTCGACAGATTCATCGAATCCGGCCTACTGGAATTTCAGGTATGTTTTCATGGAATAGACATGGTGTTCATGATAAGGTGCGCAGTACTTGAACCAAGTATTCTACGACTAATTTGCATAAAATAGTTACTATGATTTCCGTTAACCCCCAATTTGACCCAGTTTTTCTAGTTTTTTATTTAATTTATTTATTTCATGACATCAGCACAATAAAACTGCTACAACTTGCTTATTTCACACAGAAAATTCAAATCTGAGGATACCGTTGAATAGAACCTTATTGCTTTGATTGCTCAACCGTTTTTTTCTCACGCTAAACTGACAAAAAAGTCAGGATTTCGGAAGAGACATACCTAATCGGTTTAAAAAGCTTTTTTAAACATTTCATAAAACTAGCTTTTTAGACCAATATTTTTTCCGATTTGGAGTGAGCAAGAGAAATTTCGGTTCGGAACTTAAAGAAAAAGATTCGAGTTCTTTACAACGGTATCCTCAGATTTTCATTTGAGAGTAAAATAAGGAAGTGGCCGGTTTTAGTAAGTTCGCATGAAGACGAAAACATCTTAAGGTGCGTTTTGCTAGAAGCGACTGTCGCGATCATCGCAGGGTACCATTTTGCTAGGGGCGACTATTGGAACGAATCTCAGTCGCTCTCTGACCGTCCGAGGAGATGGAGATGAATTTTTCAAAGTTGAGTGCGCGAAAAAAAGCGATTCTTCAATGGCTATTGTTGGATGAACAAGAAGACGACGAAACACTTTTAGTGATGTGCGGGACCAAACGGGCCGAAATTCATCCCATGTTCGCACTCAAAGATGCAGAAGGGATTTATAAACAATTGGTCATGAACCATCTGCGAGAAGACAGCGTCAAGTTCATGGAATTTTTTCGTCTCACCGTGGATCAGTTCGATCACGTCCTGGGACTGATAAAAAACTCCATCACCAAAGAATCGTGCAACAGAAATTTGTACCCCATAACACCAGAGGAGAAACTTGCTGTTACGTTGAGTTAACAAACTATGTTGGTATAATTTTACTTGAATCAGTATTATTTTTAATTTAATTATTTTAGGTTGAATAAATGTTGTAACGCTGATAGTAATATTAAAAGCAAAAGACAGTGACAGTGAAGAAAGACAATGTATTAAAAAAAATGCATTCAAGAATTGGAGACGACAAAAAAATCAATAAGTAGGTTCATAATCTTTGAACGTGCATGATTGATGAGGACTCTGAGCAAAACAACACTGAACCTGAGGAATAATCGCAGAGCCGCGCGACTCCGACTACCCCTCCCGCAGCGACTGTGAAGGGCGCGCGATAATCGCGAGCGGCCCGTGCGGCGATCGCTCGTAGCAAAACGGTTCCATCTAAAACACATTGAAATAGTGCTCCGCGATCATCGCTCGGCGATAATCGCGCCGCGATGATCGCGACAGTCGCTTCTAGCAAAACGCACCTTTAGACTTAGAGTGACAAAAAACTGGGACAAATCAGAGGCTAGAAAAAAAACACGCTATCGGAACTTTTAGTTGTAAAACACGTGGTTGAAGTACCAAGCATTTTTTTTTTGGTCAATGATCAAAAAAAATATTATACTGCTCATCTCCAAAAAATCTTACTCTCAAACGAAGAAAATAATGTACTAAATTTTCAGGCATTTTCGTGTTTTCGAACTTTACTCACTCAAATGGATGTAGCACCCTCGTTTTTCGAGTTAACTCAAATCTGAGTACATCGTTGGAAAGATCGTGAACTTTCCAATAAGAAAAGTGCCACATCCGATAATTTTGGAGTGATACGGAAAAAATTAGTTCAAGATTAAACTTGTAAAACTTCACCATTTTTCAATCGGATTTCTACCTAAAATGTTCCGAACGAATCGCTCTGCACTCTTTGGAAAGAACTTGTCCATAACTCAGCTTTCTAACGGTAGAGTCACTTTTCTGTTTACTCTACTTCTAGGCAGCGAAAATCACGTTTCATGTCGAAAAAAGTGTTGCTTTTTTTTCCAAAAATCGAGATTGTCACAATATTGTCGTGTTGCACACGTTAAGATGAGTATTACTGAAGGGGTTTTTTAATGCTGAATCAAATGGTGCCTCTTCCAGAGCGCTCCAAGTCTGAGAAAATGGTAAACTAAATGGTTACAGTGACAAGTGATGAGAGGCTTCTTACTCATTACCCATTATGAGTAATTATTAATTTTATCGTAAAATGCCATGTGGTGAACTCCTTGAATAGCTCACGAGACTGTGCTAGCTACCTAGGGAGTGCATGCTCTTGAATAGGGCAGTCGGTGTGTAATTAGCGCTGAATCTAT
Organism: Tupiocoris notatus; assembly: GCA_037159825.1. NCBI lineage: Eukaryota > Metazoa > Arthropoda > Insecta > Hemiptera > Miridae > Tupiocoris > Tupiocoris notatus. The sequence continues at coordinate 16,430 of JASJUZ010000835.1, forward strand.
TCGATTCAGTGCTTATTATACACTATTATTCAGGGCTTATTATACACAGGCCCGGATTACCCATTAGGCCAACCTAGGCCATGGCCTAGGGCGCAAGCTTGCGGGGGGCGCAGGGCAAGGGATGGCAAAAAATGTATATTATTTTTATTTTCCTAGACGAGCGTCAGTAGCGAGCGTCTGGCGCTGCCTGGAAAGATAAGTGAAGTGTAGGTGGGGGGTGCCCGAACGAAGCGAGCGAAATCCTATCCCTCAAGTACAGTAGGGATAAAAAAGTTACTATGTTCGTGTGTGTAGGTACCTACAAGCGTTTGTTCATTTTGTTCATTGCTTAGCGTCTTCGCCTATAGTGCAAAAGTTCCTGGTTCGATCCCCAGCCATGGTCAGTTAACTTTAACATCTCTTTTTTTTTAACAATATTTTATTATAATTTATAAAATTATTACTCAGAGGCGAGAAAGAGCTATCAAAATCCTACAATTTGGTGTATTTAATTATATTTTTATGTTATGTCCCCGCGGAGCTATTAACGTTTGAAGAAAAGTCAAAACACGTTTTTTGACATAAAGTGGAATATATCTCGAGAGCTATCATAATACGCTAGCCATTTTCTTATTTTTAATCGATTCTACGTTAAATTTCCTTCATTTTCTTCCACAGCACCTAATTGTTCCCATTTCGGGAACGTGACGAAAAAAAATCCCAAAGTTGAAACTTCAAAAGTATGAAAATCGAAAAAAATTCGAAAAATATTATTAATCGTTCGATTTTGTTTGTTTTCACTTTAAATTCGAATTCTACGTCTAATTTCCTGTAGGAATCATTAATTAATCAAATTTGAACAGTACTGTAAGTATTTGCAACGGAATTTCAAAGTTGAAAAACGTAGGAGTGGCGTAGTATTAAACTGGAAAAACTGATAGTTGTCGTGAAATTTCCGCCGTTTTGACGTCATATTCGGATTCAGCGTTAAATTTCCTATAAGAATAGCTTTCAAAATCGCTTTAAAACGAAAATTTAATTTTTCACTATTACCGATGCCAGCGGAGCTCGGAATTTCGGCCGGCGAAAAACTCGATTTACGGAAAATAATTTCTCTGGCTCTGTTTAAATTTTTTTCACCAAATTTTTTGCTATGTACGTATGTAAGGCGTTCAAATGAAGACTCCTGCATAATAAAACAATTGATTCGCATTTATTTTGACCCCGAAAATCACGGTTAAAGTCCAATTTTTGAGCTTTCAAAAACCGATTTTTTTGGACCACTTGCAGATTTTTCCGAGAAATAAAAAAAATCACAAAAATACATCATGGTAAGACACAACTTTCCTGAAAATTTCAGATTTTTATCTGTATTGAGAGAGGAGTAAAAAATCGTTAACTGGTCGGTTGAAAAAAATCGCAGGGGTCCCCCTTGGATTTTTTGTGAAAACTTTTTTGCAATGGATTTCGCTCAAATTCAGCATAATGATAGTTGATGATGTGTACATCAATAATATATGGTTCATTCTTTGTTTCTTTCGCACTAAATAGATGAAAATAACGTTTAAAGTTGAAAAAAGTGATTTTTTCGTGTATAGTCCACTATTATTGTAGAATAACGCAAAAACGGTTGAAAAATGGATAGGTACATTACATTGGGAAAATGTGGACAATTAAATTACCTATCTTTTGGTATATTCAAACATCTGAATTGACGACTTTTTGTTTGAGTTATCCACTGTGCAAGTTACAAATCTTGGAAAACTTGAAGTTGTTACATCTAATTCTGCTACAACTTTGCTCCAGTTGAAAAACCCAATACTTTATGAGACAAAGTACATTCAAACACCACCAACTACATACCAAATTATAGCAACTACTACTAAGTACTACCTACTATAAAAATACCTATAGATTCCCACTCTCCATACACAAATAATTAACTACTACTACCTACCTATACCTATACTATATAATATACCATATTTATAGGAGTGATAAGGACACTACCCCCGAGGGATTTATGTAAGGCCCGAGAGGAGGGGCGCAGCCGCTCCGACGGGCCGACCGCGCGCGATAGCTGAGGGGGGCGCAGCCCCCCTCTGAGGGGGTAGGGCGGCGAAGCCGCCAGGGGCGCTCAGCCCCTAGTATAGTATAATACTATTGAGGTGAACTGCAACTTCATTACAGCCAGGTGTTTCAAGTAGATAGTTACGTGGCATCTTAGTAACTACAGTTTCCTATTATTAACAATTTCCTATTTCTAAATCTATCTTCATTCGTGCTCCCATTTTGCTAATTAAAGCCTTCAAGTTAGAAAGGCATTTCTTATTTCAACTATTAAGTTATAATTATATAATATATAACTATTACATTTTTAATTATTACATTTATATAATATTTATAATTATAATAGTAATAAAATCAGTCTTTGATGAATTCATCAAATTTATGCCTCAGTTTTGCCAACTAAAAAATAATACTGTACTGTGCGTTTATTATGTATGAGTTAGGCAGTCCGTCAGTTTGGACACGACGAAGCCAAATAGAGTACAGTATATGAAAATATGAATACATTACATTTAAAGTCAAATCAGTTCCAATTCCTTGTCATATGAGGTACTAATAATGTCGTGGTTTTTATGTAGGTATTGAAATGAGCCAACCAAAAAAACGCCCATCTGGGGCTGAATTGAAAACAGAAGAGAGCAAGAAGTTCTCTGGGACAGTGAAAAAATTGGGAAAGGTAGGGCGCACCATTTAATATGCCGAAATCCCCCCCCCCCCACGAACGTCTGCTGGGAGAGGGCGTAATGTAGAACTCTGGCCTAGGGCGTAAATAGTTGCTAATCCGGGCCTGATGACTTCCCTATTCAAGAGCACGCCATACCTAGCACAGTATCATGAGCGATTATGAACGACTCCCGTTTTCCGATTGCTCCAGAAATCAAATACACTTTCGAAAATTTCCACTTTACGTTTAACACGATCGATTGTTTCAGTTTCCACGAAATCGGGCTTTACGACCTCTCAGCGACGATAGATCTCATCCTCAAATCGACTGGTTTCGAGAGTCTTCTCTACGTCGGACACTCGATGGGAACATCGGCCTTCCTCGTCCTTTTGTCAGAAAGGCCCGAATACAACAAAAAAGTTCGAGCCGCCGCTTTGCTAGCCCCAGTCGCCTATTCTATCCGCGAGTCCAAACTACCTGCAATCAAATTGTTCATCCAGAACGCCAATTTCTTCTCGGTAATTGTTTAGTATTTTTTTATGGAGGCAAAGCCGATTGTGGGAAAGCGGGACAAAACAGCTAAAAAGTAATTTTCGTTTTTAGACCGCTAATAAATCATTGTCATTGCCAAGGAATAGCCAACCCTTACACAAGAAGCAATTATCAAATTCGTCCTGATAATGAGGGGGCCTGACTACCTACCTCACGTGCCACGCGCTTACGCCGCAGTAAATCAATTAAAAATTCGAAACTGTAATGTACTAATTTTGTACAATAAAGTTAACTTTGGGTAAAAAAAACTATTACGAAAAAGCAGCACTTATAGCTGAATTAGCCAATTTATCTCAGACAATGTGGCATTAATGTCTCCAACTTCACATCCCTCGTCATAGGTTCATCAGGTACATACGACCTATTTAGCCCTGAAGATGCCCGAATGGGCGAAAGATCTTGGCCAGAAAAAAGAAGAATGGAGAAAGAGTCGTATAGGTTTTATTTGATTATTTTACCTATAAAAGTTTGTTAATTTTAAGTTTAACTTTTGGCTCTTTTGAAAAATTTGGCTCGTTGAAATCTCAAACTGAACTAACTTTTTTTTAAATTATAAACTTGAAAACATAGTATTGCTGAGTTACAATTTTATATACTTGGGTGACGCATCATTGTAGTTGATTTGTGAAGTGCGAGTAATTGCACCCACAAGTCGCCAAGTTTATCTCCTCCTCACCCCAGCAATCACACAGAAAATGCAACAAACAAACGAATATACTATTCATTATTGTACTAGGCTCATCCCAATTATACCGTTGCAGACCCAGCAATACTACTGAATAGGTATAAAAGGGTGGTTCAATCCTATCACTCTTATCAGTGACGTCATCACCCAAACCTCCCTGCCCTCAGTCGGCTTTGTCCTGATGACATCTACTTATGGTCTACATGGCAGTGGTCCCTCTTGTCTGTGCCTCTTATACAATAGGGGTATTCATGGTCGGTGTCGAGAGATCGAGATGTCGAGAAATCGAGAAGTCAATCAAATTATATAGATTTTTGGACGCTGAATCGAATGAGATCATCGCCGGGTCGATAGCATTATTGGTTCTCGAGTTATCGCAGCTTTAGTGCAGAATTTGGGAGATTTTCAGAAATTTGACATGAGGCTATAACTCAAGAGTTCTTGGAGCTATAAAAATCGTTCTATACTCATTGTAATGGTCGTCAAACACTCTCTCCAGCTGTATCGTTTGGCAATAAGTTTACCTTTTAATTAGGAAATTAAGAAAAATAAAAATGATTAAAATTACAATAGTTGCTACGGAGTTTTCCCCTATAGTTACCATCTGTTTTTCGGTGGGAACGTTCACAAATGTTCTGAATATTTAAAATGACAAATGGACAGTCTTCTTAAATCAATATTGAAGCGAAATATTAATAAACCACTGTACAATCGTTTTTTAAACGTAGAAACCAAACGAAATGGTAAAAGTGTATAAAACACAGAGCGAGGAATCATAGTAATAATTAAAAAACAAACATTTAAAAAACAACGCGTCGTTCGTTGCTGCTATAAGTAAAATAGGAAAAATAAAAGGAGAAAATTAGAGTTAATTTTTAATATCCATACTGTGGGAGATGCGACTGACCACGTTTGGCAGATGTTGATTCAATCAACAATCTGGGTCAATCAACTTGATTGACCCAGTCGACGACGAGGGAACCTAGCAAACTATCAAAAGGCAAACGCTTATTAATTCAAGGATTAGGTAATTGAGACTTCTCTTATTGCTCCAACCAGGCTGTCCCCTTCACTGCTCGGTAGACATAAGCAAGAATTAGGGACATCGGTAGACATGAGCGATTTTAAGGACGAGGAGCACACTCCAATTGCGAAAAGTAGCTTTAATTTTTGAAGTTTTTTAAAAATTTACTTAAACGCTCAGGGTGTTCCGCTGACCTCAAATTCGGATTCTGGTAACAGTAAAAATATTTAAAAATTCTGAGTCATTCCTTATTTTCCTTGCAGCGTAATAATTTTTGAAACCTACGAGAAAACTACACACAACTCAGTTTCGTACTTGGGCTGCAAATTAACCGAAGAATGATCTACAATGTATAACATTGTTCCGTTCATATTTTTCTTACAGAACCTCCTCTACAACTCGGGAATGTACGAGCTGTTACCTAGGGACGATCAACGGGCGAGTTTCATTTACAATCTTTGCGCTGCTCAATTGACGCTCTGCACACTTTTCGTCAAGACAGTGTTCAATTCGAACGTGGACAATATCAGGCAAAACGATTTGCCCTATTATTTGGCTCGGCTTTCGTCAGGCAGTTCGGTCAAGGTGTACCAGCATCTTGGCAACGTTATATCAGGTGAGTCGAAGTACCGTTTATAGAATCATACGATTCGGAACATTTTACGTTCTATTGTCCTGCATAACCATGTTCCTGTCTCAGAATATTAGTGAATATTTTACAGACAAGTAAAACGTAACTTTTCATGAATTATTATTTTATGTAGGTTTTTGTCTCCTAAATTTGATTTTCTTTGTGGTTTTAAGCTTTTTTCCAGTTTTGCTTTGATAACTCCTAAATGGCTCACCATACAATACTTTTCGAGCCCTCCATGCAAGCATGGCTGGTTTAAGGAGTGCCTGAACCTCATGTTCTTAACCTCCTCCCCTACGGCAAGCCGCAGGGGTTCCATCTCCATTTCTGGAGACTAGCCTTCCGAAGAAGTACCCATTTGCCGAAGCGCTATGGGTTGAGTCGTGCGTCCCAGCTCGCACTCCCGGCTATGCAGGCCGGTCTCCCGAGTTATTGTATGCACACGTAACTCACACGCTGGGAACTCATAGAGTTCCCTTCCCCGCCACTGGTCAGCTTTCGCCTTCCAGTTGGGGTATGGCAACCACAGCCCCCACGAAGGCCAAACCTCTACGATGGGAAGACCGGTGATGCTTTGCCCCGGAGGGAAGGCGCTGCATCGGTGGCCTAGGGCTCCCATCGCCCGTGGTCCCATTTTGAGATGAGCATCATCCCATCTCGATGTGCTCACCCCTTCAGGCCTGAATGGTACCAGGCCCGTGAACAGCTGCGCTCTGTTCGCTACCGCTTACCGAGCCCCTAGCCCTCAGGGCTCGAAGGAAACGGTCCCTTAGCTCGGGTATTCTATTAATCCACTCGCACGCTTGCCAGACGTGTACTGGAGAGACGCTAGGCGACGCCCTCCAGCCCCAATACAAGTGGACCCCAGTTACGGAACGCCCGAAGACGTTTTACTCCCCCTGGGGAAACGTCCACGTGTCCGGATATCCACAAATGAATACAGAATGGCTCACCATACAGTAACTTTTACAAGATCTTATTTTAAAGAGCATTAATTTTGCGTCGAATCATATTTTTGTTTGTCGAAATCGAAACAGCTGCCTCGCCGGTATCAATGTTTGCAAAATTGACCACTTTCATCAAAATTTACACAAATGACATTACGACGCTTTAACACGAAAAAGTTTGCTCCAATCGAAGAATGCTGCAGAATTACAATTGTTCGGAATCAAATTTAACATAAATATATGAGAAACACCTTGGAGCTTACGGGTGAAATCAAGTACCTACACTCTGTTACGTAATAAAAACGCAAGAAAGCCCTCACTGAGCGTGAAACACGTTTTTCAGAACATTTTTGCCTGTAACTGGGGAACTACTTGTTCAAATATTTTTGTTATGAGACCATTAGTAAGCTTATAAAAATTTCCACCAGACCTCATATATAAGGTTTCGATTTAAGGTTAAAAAAAAGACAGGGACACAACGGTGAAAAAGTGAACACTTTTTTCACATTTTTTCAGCATATTTTTCAAATATCAGAAATTTTTTATTATATAGAAAAAAAAACATAGCATCTGAGAACAAGTTAGTTTTTAACAAGAAGAATGAAGTATGACTTTTTTTGAGTCTCGATAAAGAGTGATTAATTCGGTAAAAAATCCGCCAACCGAGCAAATCTCCAGTAATTCGAAACGAAGCGTTTAATAATTTTTTATAAATAATTTGCTTGTGAAAACTGATGAAATTTCAAGTCAAATGGATACTGGCCTTATTTTTCAAATACAGGGGACTATTTTTTACAGAGCGATGAAAATAAGCTTACGCATTACACATGCTGGAATGGAAATAGATGAGGGAAACTTCCAAAAGACATAAAATAGCCTCTTCATAAAATAGCCTGTATCGCCAGAAATAAAATTCAGATCTACAAAATAAAACCAAGAGATACTTGCATTTTAACCTTTTGTTTCTTTCGTCCACAGGATATAATTTCTCAAAATTCGACTACGGCCCGGACGGGAACATCAAAGTTTACGGAACTCTAAACGCCCCGCGTTATCCAGTCGAACGAGTGACCGTACCTTTGGCACTATTTTACAGCAAGGCCGATCCGTTTATTGACAAATACGTAAGTACCTAGCGTTTTTTGGGTGGTGTACCCAGAAAAATAATTCTGATCAATTCAAAGTCAAGGAATGGTACGAAAGACTAACATTTTTTTGTTTATATTTTAATTATTTTCACGGAAATATTCTTCAAAAGGCGACAAGTCGTTAGAAATCAGCTAAAATATCGGTAGCTAAAATTGAGTTTCAAATCGAGGTGCTCCTCGTCAAAAATCGTAGGAAGAGCGAATTCAATTGGGATTTTTTCAAGTGCTATTTTTAACATTTTTTTAACATTCCTAAAAAATACGAGCCCGTTACACTAAAAATGTATCTCTATTATATTATTATGTAAATGTATGTTATTCTTCATACTGAGAAAATTTCTACCCCTATAAATGAGCTCCGAGTTCAATAATTTGTTTTTAAATCAATTAAAAATCGAATGGAAAATTCTTTAGTAGGTATTTATTGTAATTGCCCCTAACGTGAAAAGCCCTCGAATACTTGAACTTCAAGTTGCAGTTCTCTTCAACGAAACTGTTACCACAGCTTAACAAAAGAATTAATCTTAAAAAAATGTTTCAATTTTCAGTCTATACAACAGCTGAAAGCTCACGCGCCCAACGTGATATTCGACCTGCAAATTCCTGACGCGAAGTTCCAACATTTGGACTACCTTTTCGGTCTCAACGCTCGACAAATCGCTGGTCCAGTTCAAGACTGCGCTATCTCAAAAAACGCGATTTTCCAGGAGAGCCGTTTAAAGTATTTGTTTTTTCCTTTCTGTGATACCTACTACCTGGGTTGCCCAATGAAGTTGAAAATTCTCACTAATCATCCCATAGAACTCTTCAATCGATTCTTGTGGGATTTTCTCCCCCTCCAATACCATGACCATTATCCATGACCAATTCAATAGCAAAATCGTAGTTGTACCTTTCTTGCACGAAAATATTTTTGGTTTTGTGAAGATAACTCAAACTAAAATATGAACAAAAACTAGTGAACACCGCTTTTTTTGCAAAAATAAGGTTCGCTCTTACAAGAAAGTAACTAAATTTTCATTTTAAGTAATGTCTGAAAGATGTCACCGAAGTGGAAAAACCGAAAAATCACAGCTCAAGGAAAATTAATTTTTTGACAACTTAAATTTTTACACGTTTTACAGAGAATTACAATTCATCTTGTTATCTCTTTGGTAAAGGTGCACTCTCAATCAGAGATGAAAAAGAGGCCTTCAGACTGGGTGTCACACAACTAATGTAAGCTATCACTAAATTCGAAAAAAAGAAGAAAAATCACTGTTCAAAGAAAATGACTTTTTCTAGATTGTTGGGTAGTAAAAATGAGCATAACTGAACGACGCAAGAAGGAATAACTTTATTAAAAACTTCGATAAAAAACGGAAAAGAACATTTTGGGAGTCCTACCCAAGGACCAATAAGTTTTGGGACCTACCCCAGGAACAACTTTTGGGAATCCAACCCCAGGAACATAAGTGAAGAACAGGAGGTATTGCGTGGTTCGTGCCTTACTTACAAATTTTCATAAAAATCTTTGTAGCACTGGGGCATAACCGATACTCCTTTGCCTTTTTTTTGGAACAGAGACAACAAGGATTCTTTTTTTTTATGGTTATACCAGGCTTTCTATTATAGGCAATGCTGAGAGCTGCAGATGTGGGAAAAGACGAAGGCGAAGAACGACGGTTGTTCTGACGATAGATGTCAATGGTCTTGAATTCCTGTTCTGCAAATGACGTTTTGTATCTGAAAAGTCCCGGCGCATCTTTTTGCGTCTCTATTATGCAGATGTCAGCAATTGGCACCTTTTCCCCATTCTCGTTCATCAAATTTTCCCTAATAGCGATGTCTGTCATCAACTTCTTCAAATCAAAGACTTCGGAGTGATCTATCTGATGGACTAGGTACGTTGGAGCTGTTTTTTTTTGCCTGGGTAATAATTGAGACGTAGTTCTCAGGGATATAAATTGGTGATGATCGTTTGTATTTCTTTATAGCACGTTCTATAACTGAGTGCACGTTGTCCCCCTCGTTTTGAGTGTGCCCTGTGACAAGAAATTTATGGGCAATCGACTTGATATTCTTCAGTGTCTTTACTGCAAACAGATACAGGTCGAAAATGAAACGGTTTTTTTGTTGTCCTCCACAATTGTCGCTGAAGAAAACGACATCAACTGGGGTCGAGGTGGTGTTGTCTAGCTGTTTAAGATACCTATAGATACAACTGCCGATTTCGTTGGCTCCTCTTTTTGCTTGGCCTTCGTGCCATGTGTAGCAGTAGGTTTGCGTGGATTTCAGCTCATACATTGTGAAGTTGTAGACGTTCAGTTTCGACACGTAGTAAAATGCTGACGACTCTCCCTGTGGACAAGGTAGGGAAGCTTGCAGATCAAAAACCGTCACTATTTTATCAGATTGTTTGTCTGCCTCCTTTTCAAGTCTTGCCAATTTTTTGTCATTCAAGTGCTGTTGGTAGCTTACTTCTAATTGTGCTTTTTCATCATCAGAGGCGTTCAAGTAGCCCATACAAAAGTTGCACTGATCTTTCTTAGGGATATGGAAGGCAATGTTGTATTCAGTGTTGAAAATGGAAGAGTACATTGAGTACTTAACACATTGCTGACCAGCCTCTTCCTGGATCTTTACATAATCACGATACAGGTCCGTAATCGTCCTCCCTCCTTCAATGTACTCCTTTTTGCTATTTGCTCGACAGTAATGACTTTCTAGTCGAGGGATGGAATTGATGTGATTCCGTACACCTTCCTTCAGCTCATGTGGAAGAGTACGCTGCTTCTGGTGTTTTCCTCTCCTTTCTGTTTTCTTCTACATGAAATCTTGGTACCAGTCCATTAGAACATTCAATTTCCCACTTGAAACCTGCATCTACCTTGCGAGGAATGGTCATTCTCTTGGTTGTGAGAAGTTAAGCAGTCAGTCTTGTTTGGAGGATGATTGGTCCCATGGATATGGAGAGCATCTGAAACGTGTGAATAGGCAATATTATGAAAAACGCTGCAAAGGATTGTACAGTGGTTTATAATTCGTAGCCAAGCTACCATTGCAACATTCAGTTCAAACCTCATAAACATATTGTGGTAACTACAAAGGCTTATAAAACATACAGGGCTGATTTACTGAAGTATGAAGAGTGTACTTACCTTGAGATTCAACACCATTTTCATTTCTGTTTTGGTTTTCTAATGCCAGGATTACCAGTTTTTTCCCTCTATTCATTTTATTCTGCGGTATGAAAGAACAATAATTATCCATTTACCGAATCACCAAACAAACAAATCGCATGAAGATTGTACCACAAAAAAGGGTTTTACACGGTGGCTCTGTTGAATGGAACAACAAACTCGTCTAAGGTTGCGAATGTTTGGTATCAATGAAAATAGTAATAGGAACTTCGGTGCAAAACAGGGCTATCACAGGGTTGACTTCGATTATTCCATGAAATTTCAGAGCAAAAGAGAGCTATCACATATTGACACTCTGTTGAACCGAACAATTTGCCTAGAAATAGGTCAATTTCTCGTCCTTAACAGCGCCAACACGTGTTAGATCAGTTTTACACGAAAGAAAGGGATCAAAATATTACTTACCGTCGGGTTATCACATGAAAGTCCACTATTGCACTATAGATTTAAACCTTCCTTGGAGAGTTGCATGGATCAACTGACATAACTCCCTCTTGCACTTCGAGCCCTAACCAGATCCAAGATAGCCCACTTACCTCCGCTCGATCTTGCGGTGTTCCGTCTAGTTTCAGATGATACGGTCTTGCATGGTGAAAGTAGAGGCGATTTGAAAATGATTCGTGTAAAAAACTCAAAATCGAATTTTTTTGAGTTAGACCACTCTTGCACTGGACCGACGAAATGGTGACGAGCTTCATATTGAAAATATTCAAAAAGTACAGCGGAATCGTCGAGCCGGATTATTCGCACATTCCGTCGCTAGGCTTGTTCCAAGAGGATTACTATAACCAAAAGGTATCGCAAAATGCTATAGCGAGGTCTATTGGCAGCGTAAAGCATCAGGTGAAAAATCCTCCTACAATCGTCAACGGGAGAACGGTTTTCTTCAAAGATTATAAAAAAAGGCCGGTCAAAAAATACGCGGGGAAATTCAATTCGATGAAATCGATTTTTAAACAGCGCCCCGGTAAAGTTTTGAAAAAATCCAGCCCGGTCAAGCGGTTTTCTAATTACATCGGAAATCGTTGAGGTGATGAATTATGCAGACATTATAATCTCACCTTTGTACAACAAGTTGTCGGTATTTCATAATTTTAATCGACTCTATACATTCGATGTGTGATTCTAGTCAAATTGCGTTGTAAAAAAATTGATTATAAAAGTAAGAAAAATTTTCTACATTTCATCTTTCCTCGTTGAGGGGGAAACGGACAACTCGTTGTGGCGACAGAATTCCCTCGACTCATCAGGGATATCAAATTTATCTGGAAACAAATGATTTCATCATGTAGACCGGAGGATACCCGAATAGACGAAAGTAATTAATGAACTATAACATGGAGAAATCTTCCAATTAGCCCACTCAATAAATGATAATTTCTTTGTTTCTCAAACGTTTTTACACAAATTGTTCATGTACAGCAAATAATATTTATTAACTAAACTTGAATCGGCCATAACTTGTGCAAAATCTCATATCGCTATAGGTATATTAACTCTTCTATGTGTTTATATTGAAGCATATGCTCAAAATTGTATGTATAATAAATTACCTACCTCGATCCCTGTTTTTAATTTGTACGAATCACCTTCCTCGAATCCTGCATCTTATGAAAAGGAAAACCTTATCACAGTGCTGCTAATATGCATGACAGTGATGCGAAGAGCAAGAACTATAACCACTTCTACCCGGCGAATGTCCGCGCCAAGTGTGCAAGAGAGAGGGAAGATGCTCAAAAGTATTTCAACAGTTTCTCAGCAACCGTTCAACTAATTTTCGATCTGAAAAACTTTTTGTGTTCAAAATAATGTTTCTAATGAGGGCTTCATTGCAAATTACGCGATTTTAAATTTTAAAACAAAAATAAATTTCAAATTTTGCGAAAAAATCAAATTTTGAGAAAAAAGAGATACAGCCCGGATTCCGGAATGAATTTAGAAACCAAATCCGTTTTCAGTTTGAATTTACTGCATAAGACACCGTCGGAAGGTGGTTTCCCGATTTTACGGAAAACAGGTTTGGCTGGTTTGCATACCTACTGGAACGTAGCCTGACCAAAACCCGACGTTCAAGTACGCCCCACGGATCATAAATATATTGAGCCCTGAAATTTTGCCATTTGGGTAAAACTACATCTACATTTACACGTAAATATAAACGTATACGTTCATGTTTACGTAGTAAATGGAAGTATAGCAATCGTCCGAAAAGCCGATTTCGGAACGGAGGTGAATTTCGAAAAAAAAATTTATAGTTCCATACTCAGAAACATGTCACTACTATATTATTATAATATGGTATATAGTAGTTAATTATTTTGTGTATGGAGAGTGGGAACCTGTGGTAGTTTTTATAGTAGTATTTTCTAAAATTTGGTATGTAGGTGGTGGGTATTGCATTGTACTTAGTGTCATAAAGTAGTGGGGTTTTCAACTGGACCAAAGTTGTAGCCGGGGCAGACGATTCAACTGTAAAGTTTTCCAAGATTTGTAACACGCGCAGTGGATAAATTGAACAATAAGTCGTCAATTCAGATGTTGTAATATACCAAAAGATTGGTAATTTAACTGTCCACATTTTCCCAATGTAATGTACCTATCCATTTTTCAACCGTTTATGCGTTATTCAAAACAACAAAAAAAAAAAAAAAAACTTTGAAAAAATTATAAAACCGACTTCAAAATGATTAAGCTATAAAATAAACTCTGATAAGGAAAAAATAACAAAAATGTGCCAACTTCGCAGCAACTCATTCGCCAACTACACATTTTAAGGATTCGCAAGCATATTTTGGATCCGAGGTAGATTTGGAAACGCGAAATGTTTTTGGAAACTAATTTGAAAACACCTGGAATAATCTATTAAAAATAAATATAAATCATAAATGACGTAGCCGCCACAATCACCCCCTTCCTCAGAAATATGTCGGGGTCACCAATTTTAGGGTTGATCGATGATGTCAGCGAATGATATTATTATATCGGTTGAAATCAAAGCACAGAATAAATTGATTGCATATTTTGGATTCGAGGTAGATTTGGAAACGCGAAATGTTTTTGGAAACTAATTTGAAAACACCTGGAATAATCTATTAAAAATAAATATAAATCATAAATGACGTAACCGCCACATGTTCATATTTTTTCTCCACGTGGTTGGGAACGTTACTCGAAAAACCTCAAAAAAGTGAAAATCGGCATCACGTTTTTGGTTACACTTTCTTCTCTACACGCCATATCAGTTTGTTGAACAAAAATTGGAGCTAGGCTCTCATTCGCGGATAAATTATGATAAATTGACATAAAAAACAAAACAATTTAGCAATTTTTCTAGAAGTTCTAAGCTAGCAAATTCAAAACTTCCTTTTTTCGCGAAAATCACGCTTTCCGGCATTTCTCCGCTTCTGAGGACGTAACTACTGGATGGACTCAATTGAAAAAATTATGAGATCTACCTGGATAGTAAGCCTTTCAAAAAAAAAAGAAAGTAACCCGATTGGACAAACAGGAGCTGAATGCCAGCGGACAACACATACCAAGAAAAAAACGCTGCAAATGATTGTACAGTGGTTTATTATTCCTTCGCTTCAAATTAAATTTCAGAAGACTATCCATTTCAGATAGTCATTATTCAGAACATGTGTGAACATTTCAACCGAAATACAGATTGGTAACTATCGGGGAAAATTCCGTAGCAACTATTGTAATTTTAATCTATTTTATTTTTCTTAATTTCCAAATTAAAAACTAAATTTTTTGCCCAACCGTACAGCTGGAGAGAGCGTTTCACGACCATTCCAATAGTATATAACGATTTTTATAGCTCCAAGAACTCTCGAGTTATACCCTCATGTCAAATTTCTGAAAATCTCCCAAATTCGGCACAAAAGCTGTGATAACTCGAGAACCAATGAAGCTATCGACCCCGCGATGGTCTCATTCGATTCAGCGTCCAAAAATCTATATAATTTGATACTATGTACACCTTTTTCTGAAAAACCTTAGAAAATATGAATTTTCTCCCCCTCAAAACCCCCCAAAAATACCCTTAGAATTGAGCTAGCAAGTTGGTTCAAGAATTGGGCCGTCGTAGGACCGAAATTGATTTTTGGTGAAAATTTCAAAAATTTAGCTATTATGGTTTGGCCGGAAAAGTGTTGACGGCGTACGGCGTACGGCGTACGGCGTACGGCGGACAGACAGAATTTTTTTTATTGGATATTCGGATTCTACATGCCTTGAAACGTAAAACATAAAATTTTGAGGGGGGTTATAAAATTTTTTTTCTTGGGCGATTACAATGGTTTATTATTGAATAATAAACCAAAAACGCTGCAAATGATTGTACAGTGGTTTATTATTCCTTCGCTTCAATATTGATTTATGAAGACTATCCATTTGTGATAGTAACTATTCAGAACATTTGTGAATGTTCTCAACGAAAAACAGATGGTAACTATAGAGGAAAAATCCGTAGCAACTATTGTAATTTTAAAGATTTTTATTTTTCTTAATTTCCTAATTAAAAACTAAATTTCTTGCCTAACGGTACAGCTGGAGAGAGTGTTTGACGACCATTCCAATGAGTATAGAACGATTTTTATAGCTCCAAGAACTCTCGAGTTATGCCCTCATGTCAAATTTCTGAAAATCTCCAAAGTTCGGCACAAAAGCTGCGATAACTCGAGAACCAATAAAGCTATCGACCCCGCGATGGTCTCATTCGATTCAGCGTCCAAAAATCTATATAATTTGATACCACGTACACATTTTTCTGAAAAACCTTGGAAAATATGAATTTTCTCCCCCTCAAAACCCCCCAAAAATACCCTTAAAATTGAGCTAGCAAGTTGGTTCAAGAATTGGGCCGTCGTAGGACCGAGATTGATTTTTGGTGAAAATTTCAAGAATTTAGCTATTATGGTTTGGCCGGAAAAGTGTTGACGGCGTACGGCGTACGGCGTACGGCGTACGGCGTACGGCGTACGGCGGACAGACAGAATTTTTTTTATTGGATATTCGGATTCTACATGCCTTGAAACGTAAAACATCAAATTTTGAGGGGGGTTATAAAATTTTTTTTCTTGGGCGATTACAATGGTTTATTATTGAATAATAAACCAAAAACAAGAAAAAAAACTCGCAAGTCAACAATAGTTAATCGGTTAATTATAATAGTGGAATATACACGAAAAGATCACATTTTTCAACTTCATACATTCTTTTCGTCCATTTAGTGCGAAAGAAGCAAAGAATGAACCATATATTATTGATATACACATCATCAACTATCATTATGCTGAATCTGAGCAAAATCAATTTCAAAAAATTTTTTGCGAAAAATCCCTAGGTTACGATTTTTTTAAACCTATCAGCTAACGATTTTTTACTCGTCTTTCAATACAGATAAAAATTTGGAGTTTTCAGGAAAGTTGTATCTTACCGAGATTAATTTTTGTGATTTTTTTTAATTTTCGGAAAAATCTGCAAGTGGTCCAAAGAAATCGGTTTTTGAAAGCTCGAAGATTGGACTTTAACCGTGATTTTCGGGGTCAAAATTTATGTGAATCAATTGTTTTATTACGCAGCAGTCATCGTTTAGATGCCTTACACACGTACATAGCAAAAAATATGGTGAAAAAAAATTTAAACAGCGCCACAAAAATTATTTTCCGTAAATTGAGTTTTTCACCTGCCGTAATTTCGAGCTCCACTGGCATTGGTAAGAGTAAAAAATTGAATTTTTTTTTTTAAGCGATTTTGGAAGCTAATCTCATTGGAAATTGAACGCTGAATCTGAATTTCACGTCAAAACGGCGGATATTTGACGATAACAATAATTTTTTCAATTTTTAGTGTTCCGAAACTTAAATGTATTTCAACCCTGAAAATAGGTTGCTAATACTAACACACAGTACTGTTCGATATCAATTTATTCCTCACTCTTGTAGGAAATGTAACGCTGATTCCGAATTTATGTCAAAACGACGGAAATTTGACGACAACGATTGATTTTTCTCGTTTTAGTATTCCACCGTCTTTATGTCTGTAAACTTTGAAAATCCGTTGCAAATACTTACAGAACTGTTCAAATTTGATTAATTAATGATTCCTACAGGAAATCAGACGTAGAATTCGAATTTAAAGTGAAAATAATCAAATTCAAACGATTAATAAATAATGTTTTTCAATTTTTTCGGTTTTTTGTACTTTCGGAGTTTTAACTTAAAATTTTTTTTCATAACGTGCGCGAATTTTGAAAAAATAATTTCTGTGTAAGCTAATTGAGAAAATTTAATCTGGAATAGTTAAAAAATAACAAGGATAACAGGGCAGTGATTATATTTTGTTTTCGAGGTATAGCATATCCGCTTATGTTTTTATGTAACAAAAAAAAAGGTTTTTTCGGTTTTCTTCGAGTGCGAATAGCTCGACGGGGGCATACCATAAAATTTAATTAAATACACCAAATTGTTAGATTTTGATAGCTCTTTTTGCCCTCTGAGTAATATACCGTAAAACTGGTTGGTTCAAAAGTTAGTAGCGAAAAACGTGCAAAAAACGCCGTAAACG
>JASJUZ010000836.1:0-13912 GCA_037159825.1 Tupiocoris notatus
GACCTTCTGTAAAACGAACGTTTCTACTGCTCGTGTTAGTATCGTTGTCAGAGTCGGTGTTGTCACCGCCGTGCCTGAATCGTGACCTGATTCGGGATCGTGCGGGACGAGATTCTTCGTAGTCGCCGGCGTAATCATAATCACCTCTCTCTTGTCTCCTAGGGGGGTACCTGATAGAATTGATGATAAATTGAGGATGTAATTTATGGATAATCTAAAACGAACATGCGTTTTAGCTTGTTAAGAAAAAACTTCTGATAGACAGACACTGTGTTTTTTTTTTTTTTTTTTTTTTTTTTTTGGCTATTTGACCCAAGCACTTTTGGGAGTATTCAGGGTGAATAGGAATGTTAAATGCTCAAATCTCATTTTTGAATTAAAAAAATTAATTACTTATATAGAAATTAAAAAATCGATGCAATGTGGTTTTTCTTGCCGAAAATATACACCGTCTGAGCAAATTCCGCGTAAGAAAGTGTCGTCTAACTCAATCGAGCCGAGGGTTGCCAGACTTCCTTTCTACACCGCTAACTTTGCAAACTCACTTTTCAAAGTGAGAAGTCAATAAGCCGGCCATATTGAAAAATTGCACAGCCTTTGGAAACTTGCTAATATGATCGGCTCCATTGTGTGTTTTTGACAGCGAAGTGATTCTATTCCTGATTTCAGATTGCCGCCCGCAGTTCGAAAATTCTACGAAGTTCGTTTTCTACTGCGTAAAACAAGCTTCCCAGAACTTTAGACTCGTGACGTAATACAAATCCTAGCGCTATTTTCGCAGAAATTATGCGGAAAACGATTTCGAGCAATCTGAATAGACGATATAAAATAATTTATAGTATAATGGAGCCGTCAACAATACGGTAATACGTCGACCGATTTGTGGAAATCAGTACGAGGCCATTGAAATATTTGATAGCGATTTGGCCGGTAAAATAATATCCCTAGAACATTTTCCCCACAGTCGGATATTATTAAATTTGTACAATACGTTGGGCAGCTATTCAGCGATTCTCCAATTTATTTTTCAAACGGGAATTTGAATTTCAAACTTTATGTTGATTCCCTAAATCTCTAGCGTTCAATTGTTGAGCAAATGTTAGCGCAGAATAAACGTTTTCTGCCGGACGAATTTAATTGCTCGCATGCAGTGGATTTATAACATACATTGCGACGATATTACGTCCTAGGGCGCGCTGGGGTCAGATTTATTTGCACGGAGTACGCTGAACCGATGGTACAGTGGAGACCATTTTAACATAGCAAATAATTGCATGGACACAATGCAAGCAGCGGCTGTCGGCGGACACAGAGTTCGAGAGCTTCCCAAATAGTTCAACTTGCGTGTAAACTCTCCGCTCCAAATCACCATAGCTAGATGATATTTTTTGAAACTGAGAGTTGAACGGACCCAAATAATTCAATACTTTTGTAGGTAGTATGAGTTAAAAAAATAAAATAAAACAAAATAAAAAATTAGGAAACGGAATTTTAGGATAAGGGAGATGAACGATTTTTATTGACATGAAATTGACTATAAAGTGACTAAATTTTGTCGCTTTATCATCGATTTCATCACTTTTTCTTTAATGGAAAATAAAATTATAAATAAGCAACCTAAAATTATATTATATCCACGAATCCTTCATTTCAATATCAAACAATCAAACTTGGTTTCAATAAACAACCTGACAGTAGCCTAGAGGATTTTTTCAAAATAGTTGAATTTCCGTCAAATATGAAAACTCGCAATATAAAACTCACTTATCGCCGAACCGCCGGCCGTTGAGCGGCGAGACGGCTCTTTCGTCCCTTTCGAAATCCCGATCCTGCTGCCTGTATTGCGCTGCAAGCCTGTGATCGCTTTTCGATCTCATCAGACCGGGACCTATATTAGAAAAAAGCGACATAATAATGTGTCGATGAGAAAACGTCTGCGCTAGTCGCATTAGATTGCAGTTTCAGGAACTTTATAAAAAATGTAAAATTCTTCCGTAGGGAGACAAATATTTAGAAGCTAAGGAAAATGTTATTATCGTCATTTTTCCTCGCGAAATTAATAAAGAATAAATAAATAATTAACTGTCACGTGGCAAAATTTAATACTCGATTTTATTCACGACGATTTCATAAATAAGATTATTCAATTTCTTTTTTGGAAATAAATTCTTTATTAATTATATACCTGACAAATTTCTGAAGCTTCTCAAAAAATATTCGTTTTTTAGGCAAATGTACTTGATTTAATGATTCTTTATATATTTTTAGAAAGTTCTGTTTTTTTTCTAACTACCAATTATCGATCTTGAAAAATTAGGTGTCGAGATTGTTAAAGCCAGCAATCGCTGGGAGGAAATTGATGAATAAAGAGCCGAAATAGTATTATTCATTTCACCAGCATAAAAACCAGTTAGTAACGGCACATGCGTCGATCCGATGGAGGTTTTGGCAAGCTTACATTTTTCGCTGAACCGTGTTACCAATTTAACAAGTCATATATGTTCAGTTTTATGTGCAGAGAAAACAGACTGATGGAATGGGATGGGATTTAAACACTATATTCTAACAATCGGACGAATTTTTCACGAAACCTATTTTCCGTTGATGAGGGTGACAATGAATGACGCCACTGATCTGTAAAGACAATCTACGAGAACAGCCAAAACTAGGCAAACGACCACGAATTACTGATGACGCGATGATATTAAAATTAATGATTTCGGTGCCATTTGTTGAACCGTGATCGTGATAAAATATTTCGCAACGTACCCAGCGCACCCAACAACCCTGGATCACATCCTGATGTCTCTCTTCTTATTATGAGCCGTTCCCTAGCCGTAAGACCTAGCCCTCCTATGCATGCAAATATATAAAATTACGTTTGAGATAGAACAGGATATTTTTCAAAAGATGAGATCACAGTGGAAAATAATAATGTTAAGAGATACTTGTTTCAGTCTTGTTTCAGATTTTATTACTTGAATTTGACTGGATAAAAATTAAATTAAATATAAATTAAATTTACCATAGAGCAAAATTAGTTTTTAAAATCACTAAATGACTCAGTCAACTCATTGCTTAGTTTTACGGCTACAGCACAGAAAAGTATATTTTGGTCTTGTTCCAAATTTGGACGCTCAAAAAGGTTTCATTCCATTAGTTTTTCGTTCGAAAATTTGATTTTGATATTTTTCGTAGGTAGAATAACGAAAAAGTATTTTTCTTCCAGAATAAAATATAGTTATAGTCGCATAATCCCTTCTAATCATAATTATGTCAAGTTTGGGAGTCAATTAAAACCGTTACTGACAAACAAAAAAAAAAAAAAATAAGTTACAATAAAAGTTTTTCTCTTTCGCCTCACATTGTTCAACAAACTAGGAAAAAATCCAATAAATAAAGTTCATTTTCAAATATAATTATAATACTTTCAACGTGCTCAATTCGACAACCGGTTTAGCATACAGAAAAAAACCCATCAACTGGGCCATTTTATCTGAAAATTGTTCGTATGTGAAAATTATACTTTGAAATTCAAGATTAATTAAAAAATAATGCAACCCTCTTGAAAAATATATTTTGTAAAAGAATTATTTTATTTTTTACCTGGCTGCATTTGCTGTGCGTTCATTGCGAATTGATGAGGCATGCTGATGTTCAAATCTCCGTACGTTGAAACGTGCATCACAAGTTGGTTCGGATCGTGCGTCATCGAAAATCTGACCCGTCGCGTATAGTCACCCATTTCAGCTTCGAAATTCCTGTAATGGAAAAATACCACATTAGACACCGAACGGTACCAGACCCGGCTTCCAGGGTTGAATAGTTCAAAGGAGGTTTTTTAAGAATAGATCTTTTCTTATTCTAATTTCTACGAAAATACCTAACGTATATTCTTGTAATATTATGGTTTTTGTGTCTTCATGTTGATGGAGAATACCCATGCGATTTCCAAGTGCATTATAATAATTCTACAGGGCATTATCATGAATGTCTCTTCAGGGCATTAAAGTACCTTATGAAATCGACAGTCTTGAGGAAAATTTCTTTGGTATCCAGCAACTCGTTGTCTTCCCATTCGACGTCTTCTGACTGCATATGTTTGTCGGCGAGATCGCAGTTCGCCTGAATATTCGTCACTTCCAGCTCCAGATTTTCCTTCAGCGTCCCCAAATTCCTCAGTTCCACGGAAAGATATCTGCGACGTGTGAAAATCAGCCGTTTGAAGATATTTATTTGCCATAGAAGATATTCGTGGAATGATAAGGAAGAAAAATTAATACCTAAAAAGTATACAATGTTATATGAATAAAATGAAAATACCTGTCAATTTCCGCTCTAAGGTAGTCGGTTCTATCTTTGAGCGCTTTGGATAGACGGCGGTAAATTTCGTCGACTTCTTCAGCAACTGATGAACAGTTTACTTGAAGAGATTGGATATTCTTCTCAACAGTGGCCAGTATGTCCTCAAGACGATGAACTGCTCTTCTTACCTGAACCAATGAACGCAAAGGTTTATTTATTAATATAATACGAGCATAGCTCAATAACCACGCAGAAAGTACAAAAAAGAAACATTCGCTTGGTTGTCGTCGCATCTATTGTCGTAGAGGGGTTGTGAGGGGGAGAAAAAAAACTAGGCGACTTATTCTCCAGGTTTTTAATGGCTGGCCGAGCACTTTCGCCCATTCGGGCATCCTCAGGGCGACGTGGAACCATGAGGTCCACAGCCCCTCAGGGCTGTGGACCTCATGGTTCCACGTCGCCCTGAGGATGCCCGAATGGGCGAAAGTGCTCGGCCAGCCATTAAAAACCTGGAGAATAAGTCGCCTAGTTTTTCTCCCCCTCACAACCCCTCTACGAAAAAAGAAACACCGCAGCCTCACTAGAAATGAATGACAATAGCTCTACACTGGTTGTAGAATATATTTTTCAAATCAGTACTTCCAAGTAGAAAATTTTATCAATATGGATGCAATAACCATCGATATTGGAAAACTTTAGTGGTCCAAGTAGGAAGGCACAAGTATCCCGATTTCAAGATCCAAAACAGGATCAAAACTCTCCAATTTAGGATTGGTCAACTATTTCAATGGAATTTTAATGAACAAACAAATGTATCCATATAATTTATATTATTCCTTCACTTTTCGATTTTGAATATTTTCAAACATTCATTGCGAGACAAGAAAATCGACGACCATGACGTGGTAAATATGGGATGAGTCCGCTGGGTCGTCGCATCAAATTGGATCTCTCAAGAGGCTTACCACTTCGTAGAGCACAGGTAGCGCGTGCTACTCACTCAGTGGAGCACTTCATCGTCTTAAAAGCGCCTCGTGGACGGACGAAATGGTCCGAGTCGAGCCCTTGGCATGAAATCACATCAATCATCTTGGTCTTACAACCGCCGCAAACTGACTCTCCTCGTGATGCTTCATCGCATCCTTGTAGATTATCAAACACCCCATAAACACAGCTTTCCTCTCATAGACCACTAATGTGCATTACTATATCCGAAAATTGAAGAGCATAAGGCGGCAAATTTTTACTACTACGTGAAACAATATCGTAAAGTTCGAACACTGTTGGAAAATGAAGTACCCACCAACTCCGCAAAAATACGATTATCAAGAAATAATTCGCTTTGCGATATGATTTCCTGGACCAAAATTTTTGGCTAAAAAAACTAATCGAGTTCCATTTTCCAACGTTTACCTGGTTGTTAATTCTTGATATTTCCCGTCGAAGAATGTCCATATGAGCGGATTTGCATTGCGGGCAGACATCTTTTGTACAATGGTTGCAATACATGCAGTATGCTTTTTCCGTGCAAACCGCGCATCTTTTCATTATTTGCCCACTGAAAATTGCGAAACATAGTCAACAATTATTGTTCAAAGACCAATATCTATGATAATAAGGAAAGCTAGTAAAATTTTGCCTTTGATAGTCTGAAAGAAATTCAAAACTACGATAACGTGTACGGAGTTTTGAAAGAATAAAAAAAAAAATAATAATAATAATGATAATAAATAAAATAAAAAGAGGAAAGAATAAAGAATAAATCATGGAACTCGCTGCTCACCTTGTCGGATCCGGCATTTCGCCTGTGATTTCTATGTGTAGCTCTAGGAACCTTTGTAACGTCACATTGGTAGGGTAGCCTTGAACCCCTTGATACGGTATTCTGTGCTCCGCTCGGCATTCTGGACATTTGACCTGCGAAATATGGAAGGAATGCAAGAAGTACCGATTTTTTCGATTAAAAAACCAGCTCAACAAGTTAAAATTCTTGCGAATATGATTTAAAATAAAGATAAAAAGAGAATTGGGATTATATTCAATATTGGCCTTCTTAAATCACAATTCGAAGCTCTAAGCGCAATCTAAAATAAAAAATTCAAATAAATTCATATTTTTCTGATAGCAATATTTATGTGTTTTTTCCACTCACTTGTCGCCTGACATAATCGACAAGGCCGTCCATACAGGGCTCCATGCAGAAAGAATGCTGACATGGTAAGAGCTTTGGATTCCTATATCGATCCAGGCAAATGGCGCACGTCAGTAATTGCTCGAACTGCTCCATTTTTAATTATTCTGAAACAAAGAAAAGCAATAAATGAATTAAACTCCACAGTTCTCATTTTTCGGCGCTCAAGCACATAAGCTAATTGAACCCCTTTTCACGCAAATAATTGAGTTGCATGTCACTGTTACTCTCAAATTGCTGATGAATGATTGAATATAATACCACAAAGGGGAGAAGAAACAATTACAAAATTGAGAGACAAAAATATATGGACGGCTAAAAATTAGTATTTTTCATAGTTCACATTGAGCTTAATAACAGCTATCCTTCACCAAAATAAAGGAAACGTAGTTTCACCATTTGCTTCAACTAGAAAAATTACCAGGAAATAAAGTAAAAATCACTAGAAGGGTAATTTTTCATTAGAATACCCATGATGTAAGGGGAAAATCGCGTATTTAAAATTATTAAACCTCATTAGCACACTTAGCATCAAATGAAATCTTCCATAAGTGCAAATAAAAAGGAAAGCTACATTTCATGAAAATTTTCCTCATTTATTCCATAGCGGTTGTTAGGATGAGCCGAAATAATTACAATCCTGCAGTTAAATCATTCCACAAAATATAGGTTGACAAGAGAAACATTTACGAGCACAGAAAACACGAAAAACGAACTCAGTTCCAATGGCAGATAACTTTTGAAAAGTGCTTCTGAATTATTCAAGAGAAATTATGATTCCTTTCCCATTTCTACCAAAAACCACCAATGACGAGCTTACAATTTTAAACGGGACGTCGGATTTTTGTAATTTAATACGAACCGACGCTGCGTTCTAGCGTCACACTGATTGCCGGAACGCCGAGTTTGTCAAGCCAGTGATCTATTGTTGACGCACATTTTTATCATCCTGCAAAGGACCCCTCCAATGAGTAAAGCGAGAGCTGGCAACATCGCAATGTTTCACAACCTGCTACTTTACAGCTCGGTTCATTCCGCTTTCCACGCACATCACTTCATGTTCGTTAGCGTCGAAAGTTGAGAAAATCGAGAACATATCTCCATTAGAATCAATGTCAAACCGGTCCTCGTCAAGCAATCTAAGTCGTCAGAAGGAGCTTCAGTCGTTCGGTAGAAAAGCAGTATTTCTCCAAAGTTGAGGGAGAAGAGGCTTTCGGTTTTCTCATTCCTTTCAAAACAATCAGAGTTCCGACTGAATCAGCTGGCTCTCCAGCCTCTTGTGGCGTAGCCTTCCTCCTTCATAGTAGAATGCGCCTTCATAGGCCGAATTCAACTTCATATTTCCACGCAAATGGTGTGCGACTGCTTCGTAGTAGTTGTGAAGTCGGTAGGTCTCGTTCGGCCCGACACAAGAGCTGGGAACGTTGAATACAAAGTGCCCCCGATGCTACCCTATGCAGCATCCGAGTCTTGGGTCGAGTTTGGGAGCACAGAATCTCGGCACGTACAGAGCATTGTAGCCATTAGAGCCCGCGCGTTCACTAATAGACTCTGACAATATCTTAATACACTCGCAAGGACAGGGACCGAGTGAGGCCGGGTTGTTATGCTTTGAACTCGCGTTATTCCCTCCTCTCATTACCATTTCATTCCAAACTTCGAGTCGAAGTAGTCGGAGGATTTTCATAGAATATTAAGGCTAATGAGAAATCTCAGGGAAAATTGAATGCAAAATGACACCCTTGTGGATACTTCATGGACCTAATGCAGTCAACGTTGTGTAGAGACAGCCTAAAAATTGCTTATATTTACGTAAATAAATAGAAAGTATTCTGATCATTCTAAAAGTCTAATTTCGAACGGAAATATGTCCTGGGGAGTTTTCCATGCTATTTCTGAACGATAAGAGTCTGTGTCTTTGTGGTAAAAATAGAGATTCCTGTGAGGCAATGGTGTTCAATGGTTCCACGTCGTCCTGAGGATACCCAAAGAACACTGCTGAATAAATAATAAAAGCACGGAGAATGAGTCACGATTTTCTCCATCTCATCACTCTGACAGAAAAGAAAAGCTAGAAACAAAGGAGAAAAATCGAGTATTTGCTGTAATGGTGGGTTATTTTTGCTGCGTCATCAACTACCAGTTTAATCCTCCATTGAAGAAGAAAGTTTTCGGTTTAATATGCGCGATCCAATAATAAACGACCGAACGAAAGCGCCACGGCTTCAATACCGTGAAACATTTCCATAAACCGTTCGCAGGTTCATATAGCTTGACGAGTAGGTTTCATTATGATCGAAGCATGGCATTTCGGTCTGAGTATCTTTAGAAGAAATTCCTCGAAGGAATATTCAAAATTTACTTTCCGATGGGGCTTCCTCAAAAATAAATTCTTAATCCATTCATTTTGTAATCGGAATACTATCAAACTACTCGATGGCAGATATTTTACTCTTCATCCTACTTCGTGACAGGCGACGCTCAAAACTGGATCGAGCAATTTCGATTCGTGAAGCTTCGACGAATTCGAGCTCAATCTGATACGTTCGAGCTCAATTCACTTTCTCGGCGTATCGAATGGCACGATATTTCCTCTTCTATACTCAGCATGAGACAATAGCTCGAAAGACATGTCTTCTCTAGATTTTCGCCGACAAATACAAAAGTCACATCTGTGAGCGTCGGCTGTCTCATCCATTCGCTGTCGTCCGGTAATGGATTGGAAAGCGATGGCTGGTGGCGTTTGGTTAAAGGCCGCGGCGAGAGAGATGCTCGATTCGAGAACGGAAAACGCTAGGGTTTTTGGTGGAAGCCCATTGTCGTCATGGCGATCTCTTTTCAGCCGGGAGAGCTCGGTGCGAAGACTTCTCTCGCTTCGGCATTCTCATACCATCCTCAACCTCCGCCATCTACAATGGCACTCGAGAGGAGCAAACCGTACCGCTGCATCCGTTCGCTCTCACTGTTCTGACAAACTCCTCCTGACCCTTATTTTGACGGTGATCAATATTAGAGAGAATACAAGTGAAAGAGGAGATGAAGACGGCAGCTAGGATGGTTTGATTTCACCTCACGCTCCACAACGCATTCCTTCCGAAAGCCCGGCCAACAAGCCAACTGACGCGGCCCCTCAGGGCATCTAAACTCAAACATTTGAATCAACAAGTAAAAGCTCCGCCCTTTTCTCCTCAGTCGTACCTCAAGCTGCTCTTGTTGAGGGGATCAAATGCAGAGGCTGATACTGACAAATGAGAAGCTGCCTCTCCTCATCGTTTTCTTTTATATTTGAAGTGAATCTCCTCCTTACTTTTTTGCAAGACTTCGGCTACAACTGAACGTCTCAATTGCAGCTTTGAATAGAATCGATCAAATGGCAACCTAAGGAAGCAAATCGAAGAAATTGAGTCGTATCAACGTTCAAAATGCAATATTTGATGCACCGAATATTTTTAGAGACGATAAAAAGGAAATATAGGATTGAAAGAGAGTGTACGACAATATTGGGAGGAAATGTAGGGTTTCCAGCATTACCTACCTTCCAACCATATCAACTATAGAACCTTGACTTGACTTAACAATAAAAAATTCGACTTTTCAGACGATCTCAATACTTCCATTTACTACGTAAACATGGAAGTAAAAATAATATGCTTGTTAACCGATTTTCTGCCTGGCAGTTTCTCATCAAGATATATCAACACACTCAGGTTAGAAGACACTAGAAAGCTCCAGAAAATAATGAAATAAGAATAACTTGGAAGTACTGTCGAGACTGATCGAATGATAAGCACGCTTCTTCTACACTCTATAAAGACATAAGAAGTCTTGAGTTCAAGAATAAAATCATTTGGCGGTTAGAAGGAAAATTTCAATAAATTTTGTAGGTTGAGTTGGTGAAAACTGCGGCGAATAACTCTTTGATTTATTGTACTGCTGTCAAGATTTCTCGCCCGTTCCGGCATTTTGGGACTTCCATAGAACCGTGGTTCTGAAAATCGATGTGTAGGGAAGTATTTTTTTTATTCGCTCCTCTTTTCACTTCATATCCACAGGGAAGGCTATCCCATTTTTCACTTCCTGAATTTTCTGCAGAAATTTTCTAAAAACACTCCAAAGTTCCACATTAATCGATTTTGCAATCTTTGAGAGACCTACGTCACTCAGAGCTGTTGTATTTAGCCCAGGAGAGCTTTCATTCGTGATCGAAAGAAGCTTTCTCCCGAACGTAGAGGTTGACGACGCGAGTCGACCACTTTGTTGCCAATGGTTGTTTTTTCTCCCCGAGAAGGGGAGCAGGGTCACGTCATGTTTTTATTAGGAGACACGTCGTTAATGCGTCAGCACCTACCTAGCGAAATCGATGGAGCCTTTTGTCAAAGTTTTTCTTAACTCTTCCAACCTATTTTTCCGGCGCGCACATCCGAATTTTTTGCAATGTATTATTGTTTCCTCATGGTTGAGAGAGCACGTCACGTTTACTTTCTCTAAGGTCGTCTCGAGTTAGGAACGAAATACGGCAGGAACCGTAACATAGTTTTCGAAAAAACGTCGGCGAAAAAAGAAGAGAAACATCGTAGTAATAAATGACGAGAAGATTAACCAGTTTTCTCAACGCATCCCTTGGAAAATTC
Organism: Tupiocoris notatus; assembly: GCA_037159825.1. Taxonomy (NCBI): domain Eukaryota; kingdom Metazoa; phylum Arthropoda; class Insecta; order Hemiptera; family Miridae; genus Tupiocoris; species Tupiocoris notatus. The sequence continues at coordinate 11,128 of JASJUZ010000836.1, forward strand.
CCTTTCGTTTTCATGTACGGCGCGCCACGATTTCTCAAATGAAATCGGAAATGATTTTCATTTCGATTACTTCCTGGATCGTCATCTTTCTCTAATGCAGATGAAACTAACTTTTCCCTACCATCATCATTAAGGAAAATATGTTCTTTTCACTACGTTTCCCTCCCAAATTTTTTCCTTTGGCAGTTTCCTTTCACGTTCCACGTGCAGTGATTTCCCAAGGGAAAGAACGTGCGTTTGACAACACTCTACTTTGACAACAGCTACTCTATTACATTCGCAACTATATTCACACTAAGGACACTTCACCAACTGAGAACCTTCCGAATTTTTCTCGATCACCTTGAAATTTTGGGCATAACAATGCGACACACCAAATTACAGTTTTATTGAATGTTTCCTCCCTTAGAGGGACGTTTTGGATTCCATTTAATATTTAATATTATTTAAATATTGGACGAGCGCAATACTTAAATTTATTACTGAAGTAGTAAGTTCGATTTTTTGGATGATTGTAATACTTGCAGTTGCTATCTAATCAAAAGTAAGCATTGTGATCGTCCAAAAAATTGCATTCGAAATAGAAATGAATTTTATTTGAAAGAGATTTACGTGAAAAATGAATGAAAATTTAATGAACTTTCCAGAAAGTGTTGACCAAGCGAGTGTGAAAAATTAAGATTTTGGATAACATGGTCGCCGAATTTTCTTCCCTTTATCCAAATTATCCAGTAGAAATTATACCATTCTCTCATTTCAAGTACTTCGAAGTAATAATTTGCCCATTCAACTAACAGTCGAGACAAAATGACTAGGCCATGGCAAACGAATATTGTAAAGGAAAACCTGGCTTCCATTCTACCGCTTAGCAATAGCGAAGGAAAAGAAGAATGACATTCGGAAGATGCCTCGTAGGTTCGTCGGCTCGAACAGGAAACGGAGAAGGAGAAATAGCACGTATCCAGCGTGAATGTTTCATACCCGAAAGTGTTGGGCGAGTTGCGTTTGATGAGAGTCGGGGCAAGTTATGGAGGATGTAGTGCTGACATGTTCTCGGGAACTGCCAACGGAAACGAACCTGATGGCTTGTCGCCTGCGTCTTTTGCTGACTAAAATTCGCGAAACCGAAAAAAAATGAGTGGATCAAATCAAAATCGTCGAAGAAGCGGAAAAGCGGAGAATATTCAACAAGACTCGAATTCTAACTGGCGAAGAATTGAGTGAAAATGAATAGATTTTTTAAAAATATTTTATATTATAAATATTTAATGATAGTTAATACTCTGTAACGATAATAGACTGTAATAATAGTTAATTTTATCAAAAAATTACATCCAAAGAATATTCGAAGTCGCGCATTATCGATCCGTCAGATTACGATTTGGTTTCCAATTATTCGGACCATGTTTCCATTTTTTGCGCACATTTTAGCGGCTCGCAGGATATATAATATCTTCGTTTTCAGAACAAACTCAGACTGTCTTCCTTCGTTTCCATCAGTTCATTCCTATTTCCGCTCCTTTTCAACAACTCGGTCCGCCCCGCGCCAGCAGAAAAGGTTTCCTCGCTCGTTTCCTCTGTGTCATTTCTGAAACGGGGCTCTTCTTTCGAAATCGTATTTTCTATATTTTACCAGGAACGGCGAAAGATTCGGCGCGCTTGAGAGCGCTCAAACTTAGATAAACTTATTGAATCTGATGAGCATCGCGGTGAAAATTTTTTAGCACAAAGGACCGACTTTAGTGCGAAGTGGTGGAAAAAGTTATCAAACAATAGACATCGTGATTTTCTATGCATTTCTGGCCCACGCTTTCGCGTTTTTGCAACTTTGGAGCGAAAAGAGACCTGACGAACCTTTTGGTTTGAGAGTTCGAGCGAATAAACTCTTTGATAAGAATAATTCTCTTCATTGAATGTCCCGAATAATCGTCGACGTTGAGATTCGATTATATCGTGAGGATTGAAGAAACGAAAGGCGAACTCGATCAGCTATACATTGATGTGTTACTCATCCTGATTAGAACCAAGTAATTGTAATTTCAGTGATTCGGCGGAGAAGAGTGAAAAAATAAAATGTTTTAAAAATGTACCAGTGACACATCATAGTAAGAGAATTTTTGAACAGCTAAAGGGCACTGATTGATGGAAATTGTTACGGATATGGAATGATTTTATTACTCCATAATAAAAAGCCTGTTTACTATCATTACATTTGTAGCTAGGTACCTGTGTATTTTTATAAGCTTGAAAATTCACCACAAACTCCGTTGAAATTACTGAACTCGATAACGTCTCATTTGATTCAGAGTGAAAAATACATAAATTTCAATGCCTCAAATGCCCTTTACATCGGATTCTGGTAATTGTATGCCTTTTTTGGGTAGAAATTAGGTGGAGGATTTTTTTAACGAGCTGAATTGCATAATTTTGTGTGCAAATTTGCCAAAAAAAAGCGAACGGATATGAGAGAAAACCGCTTGGCGACATGAGTCACTATTCTGACTCCTTTTGACATAGAAGTATAATCTACTCACTATAATTGACAACTGATATACTAATCTAATATTGATCCACAAGAATCCCACGCTCGAGGACGAATATTTTTCGTCCAACTTTCCAAATATAAAATTTGCCAGTTGAGAGAACGTGGGTTGAAAATGGCTTTGGCGACTAGATCACGGTCTAATTTTGAAGTATTCGTAAGACTTCGGCGGTATTTTTCTCAAAAAACTTTCATACATAATTCCTATCTGAATCTTGGTTATTAATAGTTTTTGTACCATTG
>JASJUZ010000837.1:0-44133 GCA_037159825.1 Tupiocoris notatus
CTCCGGGACTCCAGTGTTCCGCCTGGCTTTCTAGAACGTAAGTTGAAGCTCGATCCCAGACTGGACCACCTCCAAACCCTTTCCGACTGAATAATTAAGGCCATAACCTTGCGGCCGTCCTCCCCTCCCTGAGGAATTAGCTTTCCATCCCGTTTCTACACTGACTCCCTTCCGTATAACGACTCGGTCTCTATTTAGCCAGCCAACCGTCGAGTCTCTCCCTCGCAGTACTCATTTCACCAAGCCTTCCATTAATATCGTGAATTAGAGCATTTATCTCCAAAAACTCAAGAATAATTAACTTCACTCCCCGGGTTTTCCTATTCGAAAGCCTCTTCTCGCTATTGTTCTTACTTTCGTCTTCCCTTCAAATTGCTCAATGAAAAGAAAGTGGCCAGACCAAATCCCATAAGTTCGGCAATTAGTTGCTTGACTCAGCAGATTCTTCCGGCCCTTTTTCTCGCTAGCTAGCTATTTATTTGAAACAGGAAAAATCTCTTAAAAAGATCTTTTTGGAAAAAATCTCTCCCGCAAAATCCTAGTAGAGATTACTGTTAAGCTTGCTCAAAGGACTGCAGGGGTCTGGTTTTAATGAGATGTTAAAACAATAATCCGCGATGGTAATAAAGTTTTTCGAGTTACATCGGCGTTGTGAGACGCAGAAAAACGAGAAGACTTACTATCCGATCTTTTAAAGGTGGCCATATACTCAACGTAAAAAGGAAGAGAAAGAAAATCTCGGCACGTGATACGTGAGAGGAAACCGCCGAAGAAAAACAGGGAAGGAAAGTGTGTGGTGAAAAAATTATTCTGTTTTCCTTTGGATAATCATGGCGCCTTACAAGGAAGTTGGACCAGCTTTCCCTTCACATTCAGCTTTTGGCCGATCCCCCTCCAGTTTTCGACGATCCACCATCCCCCAAAGGAAAAAACTTTTTCACCACAATTTACCGAGAGCCGTTTTTTTTTTTATCCAAAGGTATGAGCGTCCACGTTAATAGCACGCATGTCCTCGTCCTAGCTGAATGAATTTTTCGATGCATGGTTTAATTTTACTACGAGGGAAATCAATAAAAACTTCAGAATTACAAGCGATGTCTTCAAAATAAACTCTTTGCGGAGGAGCAGTCGCACGTGGAAAACCGATGGATAGGGTTAATGTACGGAACGTATGATGCAAACCGCAGGAAGTTCGCCGTTCCCTAAAAATCGTTTATCCATTGTCGATGCATTGTGCTTCAGTTGTGCGTAAAAGATTCGAGAGAAGCCCTACACGAAGGAAAGGATGGCGGTTTCTTTTCTTCGGACGTCGTCATCCTTTCATATCGCATCGAGCTGTATTTTATTCAGCACTTGTATTTTCTCTCCCCTCTTTTTCAGGGTAATCGTGGAACAAACTCGAGCTCTTTCTTTACGTGCGGTCAGAATGCGAACGAAACGGTTATCGAATCGGTTAAGCGATCAGACGTCTCAATTTGTTCGAATGAAGAGCGCACGAAGTTCAACCTCTTCACGCACGTATTTTTGCTCTCACGCGCCAACTGCGCAGGATGCTGAGGTCTTGGGAATTTAAAGAAAACCTCGCAAGTCAACCATAATAACCTCCTCCATTTGAAGTCGGTTGAAAAACTTGGATTATTTTAAGTTGTAAAGGCCGCGAGGAGCGTTTCTACTTTTTTTATCTCGGTCATTTGCCCGTTAAGAATTGCTTACATTTAAATTTATTATTTAATAATAAACCATTGTAATCACAAAAAAATGATAAAATAAATAACCCCTTCAAAATGTGATGTTTTACATTTCGAGGCACATACGCCGTACACCGTCAGCCCTTTTGTGGCCAAACTATTGAATCTAAATTCTTGACATGTTCAACAAAAAAAATATTCTTGGCCTGACAATTGCTCAATTTTTTAGTCAAATCGCTACCTCAATATTAAGGGTATTTTTGAGGGGTTTTGAGGAAGAGAAAATTCGTATTTTCCAACGTTTTTAGAAAAAATGTGTATTTGGTATCAATTTCTATAGGATTTTGGACGCTGAATCGAATTAGACGATTGCGAGGTCGATAGCTTTATTGGTTCTTGAGCTATCGCAGGTTTTGTATTAAACTTGGAGATTTTCAGAAATTTGACCTGAGGGTATATTCGAGAGTTTTAGAAGCTATAAAAATCGCCCTACACTCTTCGGAATGCTTTTCGAACACTCTTCAACCATCCCGTTAGGTGAAAATTTTAGCTTTTATTTTTTAAATCAAGAAAAATAGAAATGATTAAATAGTTGCTATGGACTTTTCGGTTAAAGTTACCAATCTGTTTTTCGGTAAGAACGTTCACGAATGTTCTAAATAATTACTATCACAAATTATTAGTCTTCTTAAATCATTATTGAAGAGAAGGAATAATCACTGTACAATAATTTGCAGCGGTTTTCTCAAGTTTCTGCTACCACATCTATATTTTATAATTAATATTGTTTTCTTTAACCAAAACTTGAACTGAAATGTAACTCTATTTTAGAACGCGTGAGCGTAATTAATCGCGACACCGAACTTTCTCAAATACAACTTTAACCAACATGGCTGAATTTAATACCAGCTCTACCGTATATCAACGTCCCACCGATTAGAGAGCAATGGCAACCTCATCCGTGCCCTCTTCGCAATCAGCTCCATATTCCGTGATGTCCTCTTCATCTCTCATTCGCGAATTTACGCCGAAAGGGCATTTCCCCTCTCGAACCAACAATGGGAACATTCATTTGGCCTACCATCTAATTTAGACCTCATTAATACTCTACTTTAATTACGAGCTCCTCTCCGCTTTTCATTATGACCGTGACAACCTTGGGGAATTTCTCATTGTGACTCCGCAGCCGCCCCTTTTCCTCGACTTGTAAAATTGTGCGTGGCACCATCGGAACCGTGAACCCTTCGCCGTTCAGCTCGACGACAATAACTTTAAAATGAATAACTTCCATTTAAAGAGTTTCTATTCTTCTTCGAATTTTCGCTAATGAAAAAATGCTTTCGCTCTCCTTCCAGCTAAATTCTCAAGTCGGTTCTTCGAAAAGAAGAATAATACGAAAACCTGTCCTAATGAATCATCTTCGTAAAATAATTAGCCGATGAAAATTAACTGCTTTGACGTAAAGTTTTAATTAAAAGCGTAAATTCACTTCATCTAAGCGAAATTAATTTGTCAACGTTTCGAAACCTCAAGAGATTCCCAGGAAACAGGTTTACTACGTGGAAATAGAATTTTATAATATTTTTATTTTCTTTGGTGAGTTTTAGCGCATTTAATATTTTTTGTGAACTTAAACGTAGGAGTTTCGGTTACTGTGTAATATCTGTCTCTGATGGCCACCACAATACGCCATCAAAAAGGCGGTAAAAATAAGAAACGTATGATTTAACAAAGTAACCGAAACTCCAACGTTAAGGTTTTCAAAAAACAACAAAAAAATAGTGCGTTAAAACTCTCAATTTTTGGTTCAATATTCAATAATTTATTAACCATTGTAATCGCCCAAGAAAAAAAAATGTCTAAACCCCATCAAAATTTGATGTTTTACGTTTCAAGGCATGTAGAATCCGAATATCCAATAAGAACAATTCTGCCTGTCTGCCGTACGCCGTCAACACTTTTTCGGTCAAACTATAATAGCTAAACTTTTGAAATTTTCACCAAAAATGAGTCTCGGTCTCACAATGGCCCAATTCTTGAACCACACTGCTAGCTAAATTTTAAGGGTATTTTCGGGGGGTTTTAAGGGGGAAGAAAATTCATATTTTCCAAGGTTTCTCAGAAAAATGTGTAGTTGGTATCAATTTCTATAGAGTTTTGGACGCTGAATCGAATGTGACCATCGCGGGGTCGATAGCTTAATTGGTTCTCGAGTTATCGCAGCTTTTGTGTCGAATTTGGGAGATTTTCTATAACTCGATAGTTCTTGGAGCTACAAAAATCGTTGTATACTCATGGAATGGTCGTCAATCACTCCGTCAAGCTGTAGGTACCGTTAGGCAAAAAATTCAGATTTTAATGAGGAAATTAAGAAAAATAAAAATGATAAAAATTACAATAGTTGTTACGGAATTTTCCCCGATAGTTACCAATCTGTTTTTCGGTGGATGGATTGTCTTCTTAAATCAATATTGAAGCGAAGGAATAATAAACCACTGTTCAGTGTTCAATCATTTGCAGCGTTTTTACTTCCATGTTAACGGAGTAAATGAATGTATGAAGTTGAAAGGATTCTCTGTGACGGAAACTTTCAAGTATCATCTTTCTGGTCCCTTATGTAGGTAAGGGTTCACTTTGAAAAATACCATGGTCACTTCTCTAGGAGATTCGTCAGCCAATACGTTCTAAATAAACAACGGGTGGATTAGAAGGCTTTTCTCCGTAGATTTCGTCCGGAAGGAGAAGGCAAGGTAGTCTGAAAGAGGGCAGATTAATAGAAGAGGGAATATTGACAGAGGGGTTGAGCTTTGATTGATTGGATTTCGAGCGCGGTAGGAAGCGGTCTGGTTTAGATCCGCCAGAGTAACAGAAAGCCGTCAACGATGAAGTCCGGCCCGGACAAAGGAGGAAGTGTAATCCTTATCAATACTGCGAGTTCTTCATCCCAATTCGCACATTTTTAGAGGGAGAGACCTTTACTTTGATTACACCTCCGCAACGTCTACTTTCTTTAATTGAAGCCGACCTTTTTCGGTATTTCATTGAACCAACGAGAAAAGTGCGGAAGCGAGGATTTTCCCTTTTCATTGATAGATTCTCTCAGTTCGGAAAGAGCTCGTTTTTAAATGAAAAGTCCTTTATTCTGAAGGGCCGATGTTGAAAACTCGAGTTAAGACTCGGAAATCCCGTTTTCAAAGACTTTTCTGTTCAATTAGTTCGAGTCGATGAAAATTATCTTCAGCACTTAACCAATTTCAATCCATTTCGCATCATGGAGTAACATCGTTGCGAATTTAACAGAGAACACTTTGAATTTCGTTTCTAGGCAGCTTAGTGATTTTACAAGTACACGTGTCATAATTTTAATCCATTATGACGTTCTCCGAATGAGAAAATCTACTTTCCCGTGCTGAGTAAAGCGTATAATTTAAAAGCGCAGCAAATGATTGTTCAGTGGATAATTCATTTGCTTCCATCATGATTTGGAAAGATTATCCACTTATTACGTGTGCTTGTTATTGTTTGTAGATAATTAAAACTCTTGAGAACGCTTCTATCTAACAACATCTAAAAGCAAAAATAACAACTTCTCCTTAGTGAAAATTGTAACTTCAAATATTTAATCATTTTTTGAATACTTTATTTTGGTTTTAGATATTTTTAATACTATTTTTACATTTTTATTCATTGTACTGGGTTGGTGAGGGGGAGAAGAACCAGGCGACATAATCTCCGATTTTGGTTTATTATTCAATAATAAACCATTGTAATCGCCCAAGAAAAAAAAATTTCTAACCCCCCCTCAAAATTTGATGTTTTACGTTTCAAGGCATGTAGAATCCGAATATCCAATAAAAAAATTTCTGTCCGTCCGCCGTACGCCGTACGCCGTTAGCAGTTTTCCGGCCAAACTGTAAGAGGTAAAAATTTGAAATTTTCACCAAAAATCAATCTCGGTCCTACGACGGCCCAATTCTTGAACCAACTTGCTAGCTCAATTTCAAGGGTATTTTTGGGGGGTTTTGAGGGGGAGAAAATTCATATTTTCCAAGGTTCTTCAGAAAAATGTGTACGTGGTATCAAATTATATAGATTTTTGGACGCTGAATCGAATGAGACCATTGCCGGGTCGATAGCTTTATTGGTTCTCGAGTTATCGCCGCTTTTGTGCCGAATTCGGGAGATATTTAGAAATTTGACATGAGGATATAACTCGAGCGTTCTTGGAGCTATAAAAATCGTTCTATACTCATTGGAATGGTCGTCAAACACTCTCTCCAGCTGTATCGTTAGGCAATAAGTTTAGCTTTTAATTAGGAAATTAAGAAAAATAAAAATGATTAAAATTACAATAGTTGCTACGGTTTTATTTACTGGCCGAGTACTTTCGCCCCTTCGGGCATCCTCAGGGCGATGTGGAACCATAGGTTACCACAGCCCAGTACAATGAGAGATGCGACGACTCAACCAAGAAGATTTTTATTCATGTTTTCCAATTTTTTGTATAAAATAAATTTTATTTTCTATTTATAAGTATAAATTTTTTTTATTTTAATTTCTTTACTTAAAGTCATATTAATTGAGTACCAATACGAAAATTCATCTCGTCAAATTGTTCTAAATCTCGAATACGACACACAAAGACGCTGCGATAACTCGAAACCCAACATAGCTAATCCACTCAATTATTATTTCATTTGATACAGCGTCAATAAATCTAAAACAATTTATATCAAACAAACATAGGTTTCAAAAACATTGTTAAGTGTGAGTTGTATTCCCATAACATCTCCAAAAATATTCTTAAAACTGAGGTCGCGATTTGGTTGAAAAGTTGAGCCGTTTTCAGACCAAAAATTTTTTTTGGTGAATATTGCAAGTATAAAAGCAATTACTTTTAAGTATTTTTCAGAAATGTGTTAACAGTGGACTGACAGAATATCGTTTTACGGAACTCGGATTCTACATGTCTTGAAACGAAAACATCTAATTTTGAAGTGGGTTGGAAAAAAAAATCTCCAGCGACCACAATGGTTTAATATTGACTAACACGGCAAAATTCAGTGAACCTATTGTGATCTAGGAATACGCACGAGTTCCTTCGCCTTCACAAATTCGAGGCACTTATTTCCCAGAATTCATTCGAAAATGTTGTGATTTTGGAAATTATTCCGCTCGATTAGACGAGAGAAAAAATTCGAAAGGGCTCAGCAAATGGAAGGAAAGGGAATCTCGGGGTTCTTGAAGGGGGGTTGTAAATATATTTGCTTCAGGCCACCTCGAAAATGATTCTACCACTTTTTCCGTTCGTCTGAAACTTTGCAGTTCGAGAAATACCCGCAAACGAAGGGAATTCTGATTCAGCCCCATTACCAGCCGGTTCACCCTTCGGACGCTTTTCCCCGGTGTCATAATTGCTCAATGAGCCATAATCTAGGGAATTCCCTGCGACGTTTGTCTGCTTCTCTTTTCCGAAATTTACTGGAAAACACAGAAAAAGAGTCGAGTTCAAACTGCGAAAAACTTGGGTAAATCCTGTCTTTACGCGGGTGTTCTTGAAAAATCTCCTCCCTTAACTCAAACTCGGCCAGCCGATGCCGCTGCTACCGAACCTCTTGGGTTTTCGTCGTTTAAGCACGGAAAAGCCATAATTTCTCCGGTCGTGACCATTTTCCGTCTTACCCCTTCGCGAACTCGGCCGAGCTCTTGGAAAACTTACGATCATTGAATATGAAGGAAAAGAGAATTCTATACGAAATTTAATGGACGGAATAATCGAAGCTCGGGGAAGCCTCCGTCAGAGTAATACAATAATTTTTACCCCCGAGTGGATTCTTATGTAGATCACGGGATACCCTAATATTTCAACTGGGCTGAGAGCTATTCGGACGCGCAATTTCGGTCTCGCAGCTATTGTGAACATAAATAAATCAAGCAGCTGCTATTGGCCATTATTAATGTACAGGAATTTGCGAATAATCTATTTATCTTTTGAACTTTTGTGTAACAAATGGGTCGATATAATTACCACCAGTGGATACTTTGAAAGGAAACCCTGCGATAAACGATTTTGCGATCACAAGAGCCATAGACAGTAACTTTCGGGCTTTCCAATATAATTGAATTTTTTTAAAAAATGAGGAAAATGTTTCTTGTATTGGAACGGCAGGAACTTCAAACGATGAGTGGCCAATTTTTCTCCGTTTTTCTAAACTCAACTGAAATTGTTACGTCATCCTATATTGGATTAGGTTTAAAGATACTACGTTAGCCGAGTTGTGGGAGAAAAAACCTCATGAGCTCTGGTTGTTTCGCTTTGACACCAGGTCAGCAGGGCGAATAAAAAGACACAATTAACTTCACAGTGACCCGGCCACGAAAGAAGCGAAACAACATCTTTTTGAAATGGTAATGACTATATGAATTATTCCCGTCATATTTTCTCGTCCATCCTGGCTGGCTCGGATTCATCTTAGTTTCGAGGTTTTTGAGAAAGTTCTAGAAAGAACATCGGTCAGGGTGAAATAATTTTCGCCTGTTCGCACTTCAAAGGAAAAGCTTGATGAAAACGCTTCTTTGAATTTATCTTATCGCGTTGTTATTTATAAATACGCATTAGAACAATTTTGACCGGCTAGGGTTTGATTCTGATAATAATTTTAGACCAAATTGGCCCCATCAAATTTTTCTTCAACCCAATCATTCCCTAGATTTTCCCTTTTAGGATTATTCCAGCGTTAGCAGCTTCAACACAGCAGAGCAATTACTCAAAATATTATGGGAAGTAAATTCAAACTTATTCTATTACTGGAAAGCGCTATTTCCTGTCTCCCTATTACGAAAATTAATGATATGTTCCCTATTATGTCCATGCGTTAAATGTCTCGTTTCCCCATTGTGGAACAGAATTTTTCTCAGCAGATGGAAGGGAAATCGAATGAAAGCCAAATTTGCGGAATCTCAAAAATGTCACGACTTTTCGATTGCCAGTGGTGTCAATTATTTCGAAAGTTTTCTCTTTTGCTGTAAGCTCCCAAATTGGTACAAACACTTCATTTTCCAAAAAAAAGATTTGTCGAAAAGAAATTCACACAATCGAAATTAGGGTCCGAAAAACGTGGGTTGTCCTTGAAATATCGTGAGTGAAAATAACCTCTTTGTACTCATTTGTCACACTTAGGTGACAAGCTCGACATCTTCGTGATACTCAGAGATCTTTTTACCTGCAAAAATTCCAGTTTTCGTCGCGTCAGTTTCAATAGAGCCAAGATGAGCTTTCAAAAATCAAGTGCTATTGAGTCCTCTTTTTCATTTCGCACCTCCTCTCTGCTACTTCGTTTCTGGTGTGGATGGCACCACCATGAATTATCCGAAATTAGGCAAATTTCGCATTCCCAACGGATTTTACTATCTTCTCAGAAAAATTCAGCTCCACAATCAGGAGATGAGACATTTAACGCTCTTTCAAACGATATATTCATACATGAACTTACTCCAGTAACTTAGGGATGTAAAGCGATTTCACTGAATTAAATTCGGAAAAAAAAATCCTGCAAGACAACCATAGTAACCTCCTCCTTGTTTGAAGTCGGTTAAAAATAAAAACATATTAAAAACACATGAGTAGGGAAAGAACTAGGTTTAAAAATGTAATAAGACTAATCTGGTGAGAAAATAGCCGATTGTATCCTTGTTTCCCGTACACCCTGCATATGATATTATTATGCGATAATTCAACGAATTTAGGAAGCTTGTCTCGGATAATTACTGATGACTATCTGTAGCATGGAATACTATCCAACCTAAACTGACCCCGTAATGAGTTCAACAAGGTTTTTTTCACTTTATTTTCGTCAAACATTTTAATAGAAATAATAACTGGCGCTCTGGTGACCTTGGCCTTCCATACGGGCATCCTATGGACAATATTATTCGATCGGACGGAAGCAGCCAATACTGACTGTCGAGATTTCGAAATTACGAGCGACTGCCAATACAACTTCCGGCGTTACGATTGTCAAGTTCTGCTTGTCGACATGGTCAACTGGTTCGAATAAGTGTTCTTCTCTGGTCAGAGGTTTAGAGAGGAAATAAATTGCATTAGCGTCATTACCACCGCTAAGAGGATATATATTGCGCTATTTTTTTTCCGTACTCATCTGTGTACATTATATTCAACGATGGATACTGGTGTATTCGCCCTCACTCTTTTCTGCGCGTTGGCACCAGCGGTACGTGCAGTTAGTCAAATAGCTACGATCCAATTTAACACCAACAGTGCAAATCGAATAATTCGTTTGCCCAGATCAAAAGCATTTCTTAAGCACGACTCTGAAATCTGAAGGAGTTTCAATTCTGTAGCGACTTCTAATTTTCGTTAAATTACGGGAATCTTGTTTTTCAGATTTCAGTTCCTCGACCGGATAGAGATCAGCATGTAATGGCCACCTGCAAACCGACAACTGCTTCGAGTGAAGAAATCGTATCAACGATGTACGATCATCCTACGCAGAATTCAAACAACGATGAAATGTATCAGGGGAGCATGACGCAGGGAGGAGCTCAGCCCTCGACGGCTCCACCTCCACCTACAGGTGGCTCACAGGAAAATCAGGTTTGAACCAATAAAATGCATAGAAAATGTAAAATCCTAGAAAAGAGAATCCACACTGAGAGTACAGTCATAGTGCTGATCTCAGGTGCAGGCCGTCTTTAGGATGCTTTGTGATTTGTCGCATATCTATGTGATTCGACGTGGGGACGAGGTTGAGATGAAAGCTGCGACGTTGTCTCATTTTGAACTTCTATATTTCAGGCGCTTTCGCCATTCAATGCCTCTTCAGGAAACAACTTCTTTAAACAATTCTTTTTAATTAGGTCCTGTAAGCTCATAGCTTAACCAAGAAGAAGAATCATGTTGATAACAAAGATACGTAAAAAAAACGTACTATAAGCAAAAATCCGAATCACACGAACCATTTTATCAACCATTGATAAAAATCAAACGTCCTTCAACCCGTGTAAAAAAAAAAAAAAATAAAAAAATAAAAATTAAGACCTGAAAAATATTTTTGAAAGGGAAAACTGTCATCTGGTGCGGAGCGTTGTCATGCTCAACATTTAAAGATGATCGGGGGAAAATCCATGAGATTTTCAGACAGAAGTAGTGTCCCTAGTTACGATTGAATAGTCATAAATAATTATCAAACTATCCCGTGGCAATGCCTTCCTTCTTCTTCGGGTTTAGTAAATCACTTCGAATTCAATAACTGGCTCGAAGCAGTCTTCCACTTATCCTTTTCTGAAACATTTGCCAATTTCCTAAGAGCCTACTAACACAAATGATTCTTGAAAAGCAATGACTCCTTGCCACGATTTTCGAAGGGAAAGAACTGGACACTACAGTAACGTCCACAATTTCATGTTTCAAAGTTTTGGTCAGCGAGGCGCCTTTTTAAAAATAATTTAAATGTTTCTTTTTCTTTATAGAAATAATATTATTTTTTTATTATTTTTTTTTTTATTTTTTTTTTTTTTTTTTTTGTTACCTACTGATTTATTCGGAAGGAATTTTTCTTTCTCTCCTCAGGGCAGCCTAAAGTCATCATAACGTGAAAAACATTCGAGTCAGCATCATACAGGGGCCAAAAATTATAAAACAATGGGGAAAATACTCCAAGATATTTTCTCTCCTAACTAGAAGTACGGCAATAAGGAAAAAACGTTTCCAATATTAAAACCGTGCACTTTTATGACAAAGACAAACGTTTCAAAACTCAAAATCCAATCAATATTGCCAGCTATAAAGTTTTCTAGTTGACATCGTTGAAAAGAGTGTTAAATTTCTGATCATCATGATATGAAATCAGTATTTTTTCACAAGTCGTGAATTGGTGGAGAAAATGTCGAAGTAGGATGTATTCAGAAGGTTTCATCGGCCACTGTTCTCAGTTTCAGTTGTAGTAGCTTAGGATATACAATCAAAATATATTCGTTTTTGGGTAGTCGCTTCATATCTTCTTGGTTTTGAAGTTTGCGGGGGAGAAAAACTGGGCAACTGGGGCCGTAGCTACCAATGGTGCTACAAAGCCCTGATGATGCCCGAAGGGGCGAAAGTGCTCGGCGGGCAATAAAGAAAAAGGAGACCGAGTTGCCCAGTTTTTCTCCCCCGCAAACTTCAAAACCAAAATCAAAATATAGTTCGACATGGACTTCTTTGGTTTCGTGCTACCGTTTTATGCAAGAGAGTCCCTGTATTGCTCTTAATTCTATTCCAGTGGCAGCAAACGACGACTCCAAGGGCAACTGCGGGGCCTAGTCCTATGCCAGGTGGTCCAGGTGGCAACAATGGACTAACAACTCCAAGAGTGAAACCTTAAACAGGTCAGTTGGCTGATAATCTGCTGTAAATCTTAGTTCGCTTTATTTGTGTTGATCTTTGCTATCGTATCTCAATGGCGACTAATCAAGAAATGAGCAGTTACTCAGTCCCATCAATTCGCCGTCGTTATTATTTAAAGGCGTCGAAACGAATCCGTTTTGGTTTATTATTCAATAATAAACCATTGTAATCGCCCAAGAAAAAAAATTTTATAACCCCCCCTCAAAATTTGATGTTTTACGTTTCAAGGCATGTAGAATCCGAATATCCAATAAAAAAAATTCTGTCTGTCCGCCGTACGCCGTACGCCGTACGCCGTCAACACTTTTCCGGCCAAACCATAATAGCTACATTCTTGAAATTTTCACCAAAAATCAATCTCGGTCCTACGACGGCCCAATTCTTGAACCAACTTTCTAGCTCAATTTTAAGGGTATTTTTGGGGGGTTATGAGGGGGAGAAAATTCATATTTTCCACGGTTTTTCAGAAAAATGTGTACGAGGTATCAAATTATATAGATTTTTTGACGCTGAATCGAATGAGACCATCGCGGGGTCGATAGCTCCATTGGTTCTCGAGTTATCACAGCTTTTGTGCCGAATTTGGGAGATTTTCAGAAATTTGACATGAGGGTATAACTCAAGAGTTCTCGGAGCTATAAAAATCGTTCTATACTCATTGGAATGGTCGTGAAACGCTCTCTCCAGCTGTACCGTTAGGCAAAAAATTTAGTTTTTAATTAGGAAATTAAGAAAAATAAAATTGAATAAAATTACAATAGTTGCTACGGAGTTTTCCCCCATAGTTACAATCTGTTTTTCGGCGGGATTGTTCCGAAATGTTCGAAATAATTACTATCACAAATGGATAGTCTTTCTAAATCAATATTGAAGCGAAGGAATAATAAACCACTGTACAATCATTTGCAGCGTTTTTTATCCCCATCTGACCGTCGGCCTAACGCCATCGTGCTTCGGAAATTATATTTTACCATGAGTTCGCCATTTCGGATTATCACCCTCATCCTTCACTCGGAAAAAGAAGCGCTCCTCTGTCTTCACCCTATTTTTCGCTCCGTCTTCCATCAATAGATTGAATTAGTCACCGAACTTCTTCGAACGCCTTGCTAATCCATCACGTTTTAAGGGGGGAAAAGCTGTCAGCAAGAAAAACGAGGCTTTTTTTCCACGGCTAGATAACAAAAAGAAAAACACAAATATTGCCCCGTGAAAGATGAAAGCATTCTCGTTGTTTATGAAATCCTCCGCCTCAATTTGTAATCCTCCCAGTTCGTTTCTATCGTGATTGATGAGTTTTTCGGTTTGTTTCAGAAATATTCCGATGCAACAGTGACTGCTGGACGGAGTAAATTGAGGGAAGAAACGACCAATTTTATGCGCCTATGAATATCGTATTTATTAGATTGAATTCAATTGACGGACTTCAGATTGTCACCTTTCAGCTTTAATTAGCAGGCCATACGCCACACGATCTTTCCCTTCAGAATCATGGCGCGTGGAACGCCAGAGCAAGTCGCCGAATGAAAAAAACGGGGAAGAATGTCAAGTGAAAGAAAGTTTTTGTTCTCTTGTAGAAAATCACGTCGTAGGAAATGTGAAGGAAAAAATTTGGTCGAACTTGCGTATATGGCTAGATGAGACCATTTTGAAGACCAAAAGAAATGGTTCTGCGTACTTGGTGCAATAAACATTTTTTAAAAAATCATTTAAAAGTAAAAAACGGCAGTGGATGAAAAAAATGTGGCCCAACTTGAAATTTCAAGATGATTTTTGGAAAAATCTAATCGATTCTTACTCGCGTGAAATGCTCTTAGTTATGTCTGCATAGTTTCGGCTAAGTTTAATAAACAAGAAATCAAACCATCGCTCGGTGAAGCCTTTCCAGTTTCCTTGAAAAAATCCAGTTTTTGCTCAAAAAAATCACTTGGCCTAAAATCACAGGTAGAAAGTCTTTCGATAATCCTTTCTCGAATCATTCGCCGATTTACAAGGCATGTGCGTCCACTAACACAAATTATTTTCGAAAGAAAATGATCCGTTGCCACGATTCCGAAAAAGAAAGAACGTGCGTCCATCCGCTGTTGAGGTTCGAATTTCAAAAGTGATTTGTTTCCGAATAAATATTTGCAGATGGCCTAATGCTCGCATTTTTCAGCCTCGCGTCAAATTAGCATGCTTGTTTTTCTATTGTACTGAAGCCCTTTCACCTAAATTTCCTCACCTGCGTTTCGTAACGCTAACTGCGAATATGTGCTGTTCAGGAATACCCAACATATTACCTATCCTTTGAGGATATTCCGACTGACCAAAGCAACGTTCGTCTTTTTCCTTGCGGATTTATCTGGCGCGTGTTGTAGATAAAGGAAGAGTCAGATAGCACACCTGTCAGTCGTTGATCCTTGGTGTGTGATGGCTTCAGTAGAGGGTTGGATCAGGGAAAGAAAAGCAACCTGGCCAAATGGCAGGAGAGTTAACAGACAAGGAACCTGCAGCAAGTCGTCTACGCCTCAACCCCGGTGCACAAGACCGAGATAGCGCAGCGATGAAACGCAAAGAAAACCCCTTTTTCGAACGTGAGGGGAGAAGGTGACGGCGCCCAGACTTAGCAGGAAATAAGGTTTCCTGTTTTATGTTGCCTCTGCAAGGAGCTGATAGCGGCGTAATGGAACCAGCTTTCTAAGGCAACCAACTCTTACGGCGCTGATGTGAATTTTTTCTTATTCCGAAAACATACAACGCCATTTGTCGTCGATGGCCATGAGATTTGCGGTGAATATTTTCCAAATTCCAGTATATTAGCTATATGCTAAACTGATTTTGGTTCCTCAGCTCTTGTTTCATTTCATTTCCAACACATGAAATTGCCGAAATGATCACAATAGCGGTTTGAAACAATTAGAGAAAAAATGTGGAAAATTTGACATTTTCTATTTATTCTAGGTCGCAAGCAGAGCTGGAATATTCTAATTCACCTCAACATCGCCATTAATTTTGAGGCAAAAAAAAATCCGATTCACGTTTTTACAGCACTACTCAATGTAGATTTGAACTACAGTTCAAAAACCTCAGATTTTCCAATGGAAAATGTCGATTTTCATTTAGTGCTTTTAATACTGATTCATCTCGATAAAGAACAATTTCGTTTTTATCAACATCGTCCAATTCATCGCTTAAATACACAAAAATCGCATTATTTATTTCACTAAAATCTCTTCAAGCGTTCAAGTTCACACTATCAATTCATCAGCTCAATTTCACTGGCGGAAGATGCCGAGTGATTTTTCAACAACTCCTCCCTATTGCTGCTCAACTCTTCTGCCTTCGTGTTAAACAGCAAGGCAGCAAATGATCCGCCGGCGATAAGTATGGATTGAAGACTAACTTTTCGCCTAGGGAAAGCCGAAGGATAGGAAGAGGGTCACGATATCGAATGAGACGAAGAGGCTTTTCGCCGAAGCTGAGCCAGCTAAGATTACGGTTTCTACCCCAACTCCACAACACGCACCTTCCATCGCCATCTTTCAGCCAAGGATCTAATCAAGATAGTCAGTCACTCGTAGGGCTCTTCTCTCGCTTGAGTTCGAACTTGAGCTATCCCACCGAATAGGAAAGAAAGGGTTCCAGATCAAGAGCTTCCTCGACTACTAACGCGCGGCATCAAAATCTGAACGCTTTTGAAAAAGTTCGAGCTCGATGCGCCACACGGGCGTATCACTTAGCCTAATCTGCTAAAATAACCTTGAAATAAGACGCGGTCAAAAAATATTGAAGTGAAACCGGCAATGAAAAATATTCAGAAAATCACTTCATGCTGTCTGCAGAATGATTTTTTGAAACGACCGACTGATGAATCTTTTGGCTTCTGATTTCTTGCTTTTGATTACCTACCAGGCGTCATTTACTCGCAGTAACTAACATTTCAAGACCGAAAGTAATTCGAATAATATATTGGTTTTCGCATTCTGTAAAAATCAAAATACAAAATACGCACAGGTGAATAGCGAAAAAAGATTCCACCGTGGAAGTACGGTGTGTGCGCAAAACTATATAAATCAATCGTCAGCCCCTTGTTTTAACAAAAAAAAAAAAAAAAAAAAAAAAAAAAAAAAAAAAAAAAAAAAAAAAAAAAAAAAAAAAAAAAAAAAACACCGCAACTGTCCAAAAATAGTGACCTTTATGGTCTAGAAAAACTTCGAAACTTATATCTCGGGAGTACAGTCCAAAATACCTAGAGAACATTTTCTGAAAATCTTAATTGAATTGCATTCATTTTTCACAGAGATAATATGATAACTTTTGTCACTTTACCACACACGAACCACACACGAACGCCAACTAACTGTCTCCGCATACTGGTTATCTAGGCAGAAAAATTGCAAAACATAAATATATGTCACGTGAAATTTCTACATCATCTTTCCATGAATACACAAGTAATTTAAGTGCATCAGTCACATCTTCCAAGTTCATTTAGCCGGGACGGTGCCGAATTGTGAAATGCTTTACAACTAATTCGTGACGTGACCGATTTTTTCGCAGCGGTCCATGAACGCGGAAAAGAGATAGGACGGGTGAAGTTGCGAACCTGTCAGTTCAAGCTGAGTCGCTGGAGCGGAAACCAATGCGACCCTGGAGTCGAGCAAGTCCCCAAACAGAGCGTTATTTTTCTTCTTTTTTCATGGACAGACTGAGTTGAAGTCGGCATTGTAGGAATGCAACATCCCCCAGTTTTTACCCAGCTGAAAAAAAAAGAAAAACTTCCTCCTTCACCTAGTGTTTAGCTTGCACGGGCCGTCCCATGCTAAAGGTTTACGATGTCCCACCAATGTTCAACGAAGCTCGAAGATTCAGAGGTGAGGCGGCTCTTCTAACCGTGAGTAAGTGATAGCACGTGCCCGTGCTGCCTGTGCATTCTGGCTGAGTATGTAGCCTCATCCAGGATACGATCCTGTTCACTCGAGATTCACCTGTAGTACACAATAGGTGCCCTCTTTTCGCACACGTTATTTATGTAGTGAATAAACGCGCCCTTTCCTCCTTACCGAATCGCACAGAAGTGCTGCATTATGAGAGATGCACTTGCCCTCATCTTTTCTTCTCTTCGCGCACGTGAATGTGAATTTATGTGCTATTTTGAAACGAACATGACTGACTAACGTCTAACTCAGGTCACTAATGCGAGTCGTCGCGAAGAGATTTGGGTATTTTCATCATCAGGGCATCCTCTCCAGGCAGACATCTCCAGGGAGATGACTCCTGAGTGTTACCAGACAGACGTGTCTGATAACTCAAGAGCTACCATCTCATATGAGGCGTCTCTGCGAGACGTCACTGCGTCACTGACACCTTCTCTGAAGGGTGAGAATTGATTAACGTACTTCAAGAGCAAAGAAAACAAAGTTAATGCTTTTTTTCTGAATCAATTGAGCTGAGATTGTGGAATCCCATTTCACCAGGATAGAAGACAAAGAGATTGTCACGAATTCCACTGATTTTATAAATAAGTTATAATGTCATATCGATTTCAGCAATTAGGCCATCATCAGTAAAATCCAACAACTTGCCCTTTTTTTAGGGTTGTTACTGATGATGGCCTAATCGATATAACATCTCATTTGAAATCAGTGGAATTCGTGACAATCTCTTGGTTTTCTATCCTGGTAATCGCTCGATTGTTGTGGCAGATGCGACATAATTGCGCAACCATATTTTTTCTTAGTTCGTTTGTCGCATGTTTCACATAATTAATTCCCCATCGCTCCTTTTAATTGCTTAGATCATTCGCCCGCTTGGGCATCTCCAGGGCTACATAGGTCCATCAGGTACCTATTATAACCTATGACGAATATTTTTTTGAATTAATTATAATAATGGTTAAAGGCCTAGGAAGCGTGACCTCGTTAGCTCCTGAAACATGGGCTGGTACGCGCTTGAGGCGTCAGAATGAGCTAATGTTCGAGTACCAGGCTCTGACCCAAGAATGAGCTGACACTAATCGCCTATAAATACTATTTGAATCCATTGTTGACGAGGAACGACAATTGTGTCCCAATGTATTGAGAATAATATTAAAACATATTGCTTGAGGACTAGATCGATTTGGAAGTTCTGTCAGTGAGAGGTGGAACCAAAGATTCTCTCGTGGCATAAGGATAGAAGTTGAGCACCCTAAGGGAGTGAGGTTTCTGTGCAACCAAGTTCTTAGGCAGCTTGTTGGAATCCCTAGTCCATTCCACCACCCGACTTTTGACTCAGTGGGACTCCCAATCTTCCCCGATGCCATCCCTTTAACAAACTTTGATTCTTCCCATCCGTGGGTACCGTGTTTCCTTCAAAAAGTCTCTCTTTTCAACCTTCGCGATGTCAAACCCTCTTCCGGTTTTATTTATATTTAGAAAAAAGGAGGAGGCGAAAAGGGAGAAAATGGAGGAAAACTTTGCCGTGCAACTTTTTGCGCTTTCATCTGAAAGATTTTTTCCATCCATCCCGCTTCGTTACCATCTCTCGGTTTCGGAAATATGAAGAGGCGAACTCTTCTACATCGTTTTGTTTGCAGTTGTTTCTTTTTCCTGTTCTGGATGACGACTGGCTGTTAGAAAATTCGAAGCCGAGGGAAAAAATATCAATTTTGGCATGTTGTTGTGGAAACTTCTCGATGGAAACGTGATGTCAGCTGTAGGCAAACTTGAAAAACAAAACCATCTCGTCTTTGGATTTTTTTTACTTTCGAGTGGCCTAATTCGACGGACGTCTGTTACAATTCATCCTAAATAAATCGGTCTCATATACCCAATTGAGAACTTGATCCTTGGAAGCATGACAATTCGCATTTATTTAGACTTATACCGGTTTTCACATCGTTGGAACAGCTATGAAGAAACCAGTGTTTTCTCGCCGTAAGAAAATGTTCTTAGCAGGAGCCATTTGTTACTGCGTTCAGGATTTCATGGATGGTTGGTCGAGACAGTGATTAATTCCCGGGATAGAGCGCGCGGGTCTCTTAATTATGTGTCCGGATCGGCAAAACCTTACAGACAAAATACGGGAGATAAATCACGACCGAATATTCAACTGCTGCTACTTGAAATAATTGGCTATAATTTGAGGGTGCTTTTAACGGGGAAAACGTCCATGAAAAATTTTGTTAAAAGTTTGAGTTATAAAGCCCAGATGAAGATTATATATAAAGTTACGATCGTCGCTTTTATTGCACGAATGCATCAACTGTTGTAACATTCTTGATGACAAGTAAAGGCTCCTAAATCTCCGTTTTCCTATAATACGTCGTATTTAAATTTTATCAGCGGACAGCGTCACGCATAAAAATGAAATTTTTGTTATGAGAAAATGAGCGCCAAAGTTGTTTCACGCTGGCCATTCAGCTGACCATTTCACTTGTACATTTGCCTCCTTGAAAAGAGTAATATATGAGCCGTTCAGCTGCCAAATGGGATATGTCCATCTTTTCAAATTTTACAGAAATTGAGTATTTGCGTTGGTTGCTGTAGTTTTGTAACAAATGAAAACTAGATTCTCCAACCATTTCTCATTGATCAAATACTCATAAAATAAATAATGCCAGTAGTACTTTTCCTCAAAACAACCATTGATGAATCTAAAAACCAAAAAATCATTCGAAAACCAACTTTTTGGTGGACATGACTCGTTTGTCAAGTGAAAATAATCTATATTTTTTCTCCCAAATCTGGAACATGTCTCGAAACTTGAAAATGAGTCGCCTTAAAACTTTTTTCAAACATGATTACTTACTTTATCATTGTAGTAAACATTTTTAAGTAGGTACATATTCAAAAATTTCAAGGTTCATAAGAAAAAAAAACACTTCCATACATTTTTTGATTATTTTATTTGAACAAGTTGAATAAGTTTTGAATAATAAAATATGAAAGTTTTGAATAATAAAATATGAAAACTTGAACGCATTATTTTTTAACATGATCACAACCAACATTGCAATTTGGTACGTCTTTGGAAAGTAGGTAGGTATTTGAAAAAGTAATTGAGCAACTTTGTTGAAATCAACCCTCATCATTGTTCAGTGTAAAAGATTTCGTCGTTGTCTTCATCATTATCCCCATCACTCCCATCATGCTGAGGATTGCTGTGTCTTCTGGGAGTACAAACCAAGCGGTTAAAAAATCCATGTTTATCAGGAGGAATATACCTGAGCAGGCTCAGCATATCTTTTTTTTTGCTGAGGTAACATGACGGTCCTCTTCATAAAGGAGGGGTTGATCTATGTTTCCCAATTGTAATGGAATTTCCTCTTTGCCTTCCAACAGTTACTTCCTTGAAAGGTAGCTCTTCAATTAAGCTTTCCTTGAAGAAAATTGAATTTGGGTCTGTTTTCTTTAACCTGATCGAAACCTTCAGTGGACATGACTCCATTGGCAACTGAAAACTTTACAGAACGTGGCAGTTGCCAAAACAAACTATACGATCTAGCGGCTTTCGAGCAAACTAGGACTTAACCCGTTTGTCAACTGAAAGAATATGACATTACGTTCCGTTTGGCAAGATAAAACACAAATTGGAAAAAAATGGACATATCCCATTTGGCAGCTGAACGGCTCATATTATTTTGACGTATTTTTTAAAAACAAAGATTTTCATTTGAAGTTGGATCTATTTTGAATAACAGACTAGGTGATTTTTTCCTTTTCAACAATAATATAGCTACTCACAAAAATAAAACCCTGAAGAATTAATTCATTAATTATTGCCCTTAAAAGTTAATAGAATTAAATTAACAAATCGGAGTGACAGTTTCAGTAAGCAGCATGGCTTTACGAATGTATAACGAATACGGAAAGGCAACTATGATTTTTTCCAAAACTGAAAAATTCCATTAAACTACAATAATTTCCAAAACCTTTAGAGGTACCAAAACGGTTATGGATCGTTTGATTCAGCGTGAAAAATACATGAATTTCCAAACCTGAAACGCCCCTTAACATCGGTTATCGATGGTTTTTTTTCTCGATTTTTAAGCAAGTCAAAGGCCAAATTTGAACATTACAATCATTCCCGAACGGGATCGCCAATGAACTCATAATTACGTTCGCCAAACAGATTTTTTCTGCCGAACATGGGAAAAATACCTTTTTCTCAAAAATTACGGCAGTGACAGATATAATATACAAACAAAAAATGTTTCCAGAATTCAATTCTCTCATGCATGAAACGGATTTGGTACGTGTAATGTCAGGTCAGTCGATTTCTAAGAAACAGCATTATTTTCTGCGACAATTCGCTTAAAAAAGGTTTTATGTTATTCGGATAGATTGTTTATAAACCGAAGTTGGTTGGTTCTGTTTTGAAAAATGGACCATGCGATATTTTTTCCTTTTAACAACAACATGCATAATAATATTAAATTAGATCAAATTATATTAAAATTTAAACAATCATAAATTATTTAAATTGTCCAGGAATTGTACGGGGGAAAAAACCAGGCGACTCATTCTCCGATTGTTTATTTTCTGGCCGAGTGAGTCACCTTGTTTTTACCTCCCTCACAATCCCTGGACATCGAAAAATTCGACGACGAAGAAGAGAAAAATTATTTAAATTGAACAAATCGGAATGAAAAATCTAGACAAATTGATTTTGATAGAACTGAATTAGGATTTGCCATTTCATCGAACATCGTACAGATCGAACAAATATAACCCTAAATCAAATTCCGGTCGGAGTCTAGCTCCAACGTACTCCAACCCTTTTCTTACAACGCGGCTTGCGAGAGGAATGAAAGGCGTGAAAAACTGAACACTGCTGCGGATGTTAGACTTCCTTAGTCCCGAGGAAAGGTAATTAATTTGCTTTGGCGTCGGATAAGCCGTAGGGTAGGGCATATACACATTCGCAACATTTACTCCCACTTTCGGTTTGACGTGGGTCGCAATCCTTTGCGCCCGGATTCGACAGCGTGGTTGTATCATTAATAACATGAAGTCGTATCCTCACCTACGCGTTTAGACGCTCAATACGCATTGGTAATAATTAAATGGCGAATTACTTTCCCTGACACGTGTCACCTTCGAGTATTGACAATTAATACTCGCGTTCCCTTCAACTTTGAACCTAACGAAATTATATTGGGTTATAATTATATTGGGGATTACCACAGGCTGTGGTAACCTATGGTTCCACATCGCCCTGAGGATGCCCGAAGGGGCGAAAGTACTCGGCCAGAAAATAAAAAATCGGAGAATATGTCGCCTGGTTCTTCTCCCCCTCACCAACCCAATACAATGAGAGATGCGACGACTCAACCAAGAACTAACGAAATTAGGTGAAACTACTTAAATCCGCATTTAACAAACACGTCGTGGTGTGTGAAGTTAACTCTTTTCATAACCAGTGGTATGCTTAGTTCACTCAGTACTTCCTCCATTTTTGAGCCGGCAAAAAGGTGTAACCATAAAATTATAAAATCGACATAAACATTAAAATGCCGTACATTTAGTAGGTACTGGGGAAATATGAATTTTCTCCCCCTTAAAACCACCCAATACCCTTAAAATTGAGGTAGCGATTTGGCTAAAGAATTGAACCAGCGTCAGATCAAGATTGATTCTTGGAGAAAAGTTCCATTATAGTTTTGCCAGAAAAGTGTTGAAGTACGGCGGGCGGGCAGAATTTTTTTTTATTGGATATTCGGATTTTACATAATCGTTGATTGATGAAAGGACCATGTAATTCATTAGCGCAGTTGAGGGCCGAGTTGAAAAAAGTTGCGATCTGTGACAGGGGCACCCAGTGGACTTTGATGGTACTGCTCATAGTGTTCAAAAAAATCACGAGAGGAAACGCAGAAAGATATTTTGATCACGCTGAGTGGGACTTCCTCTTCCTCGTTCTATGTTCTATCAGCAGAGGAGCAGACGCACAATAAATTTAGACAAATAACGACACTCTTTCGAGGGATGATTCCTAGACAATTAAATTTAGAATGATTAGAGCCATGACAAACTACACGCTTAGCATTTCGTCTCGTTTAACACGTAACGGTTGTTGTTTTGGGAGCGGAAATAATCGGCGATGGAGAATGTTGAAGATTTTCGGTAATTTCGTATCCCCTACGGCCATTATTCGGTACATTAACCTTCAACCGAGTTGTTCCACAAACTTTCCCCCAATAAAGTTCAACAATCACCTTCATCATAATCGTGGAATTATTCGTACAGCGATTTCTCAGCGCATCTCACAAAAACTAAAAATGTCCGGCGGTCTTTTGAGGCCAAGTTTCGAATCGGACGAAACTGTTCCCTCCGAGAGGTTTTTGAAAAGCGTTCGGGTCTATTGAAACCCGAATTAGGATTCCACGTTTCCAATGAATACGTGAGAGCTTTATGGCGAACGGGAGGGGGAAATGGTTCGTCGAGAAAGCCTTAGAACAAAAGCGATCTGGATCGAACAGTTGTACAAACTCACTGGTACACCGAAAGCGAGGCCTCGATAAACAATTGGTGTTATTTGAGCTGTTGCAAGAGTTGTTGCTGTTCAATACTGAAACGGCAATCCTGTCCCTTTCTTGGGCCTTTAAGTGGGTTTCCTTGCCAAACAGAGATCCTCGAATTCATCAGTAAATGGTAACGGAAGTCCTTTGAAAAAAAGTGGTTTACAATTCTATTACTTCGATTATGATTTAAGAAGACTTTCCACTAGTTAAAGTAACTATTCCGAACATTTGTGAACGTTAACCTCAAACAACAGATCGGTAACCATAAGAAAAACTCAGTATCTACTATACTGTCATTTTAATTATTTTTATTTCCCTTCATTTCCTAATTAAAAATTAAATTACCTCCCTGAATGTACAACTTAAGAGAGTGTTTGACGAGTAGGTATAGAACTATTTTTATGGATCCGAAAAATCTCGAGTTATATCCTCAAGCCGAAATTTTGAAAAACTTGAAAATTCTACTCAAAAGCTTAACCATTAAAGTTGCCTCGCAATAGTCTCGTTCGATTCAGCTGCCGAAAAACTATGGAAATAGAAACCAAATACACCGCAGCGATTAAGGAATTGATCCATTGTTAGGCCGAGATTGATTTTGGTGGAATTTCAAGCATTAGCTATATTATAGTTTCGTCAGAAAAGTGTTGACGGCGTATGACGGACAGACAGAATTTTTTGGTTACCATTCAATAATAAACCATCGTATTGCCCAAGAAAAAAAATTCCCAACCCCCTCAAAATGTGATATTTTACGTGTCAAACCATGGAGAATCCGAATATCCAACAGAAAAAATTCTGTCGTACGCCGCCAGTACTTTTCTATTAAAATTATGAACAATGAAAATAAATTGCTATACTTTTCCCTTATAGTTACCAATCTGCTATTCGGGGTTAACTTTCAGAATAGTTTGTGTCACAAGTTAATGGTCTTCAAAAGCATAAACTGAAGCAAAGGAATAATAAAAAAAAATTTTAAATTGGATATTTGAATTATACGAGGCCTTGAAACCTAAAACATCAGATTTTGAGTTTACACTTTTTTTGGGCGATTACATTGGTTTATTAGGCATTATGAATGATAAACCAATAGACTTATAATTGAGTAGAAATGGAATTCTTAAAATTCAAATAGTGCCTGGCAGGCCGCTTTGCTTTACGAGCGAATTATTGAGCGAACGTTTGAAAATATTAAAATTATGCACCCCCAGTATTATCATCATTACATTATGCATTTTTCCAAAACTCAAAATCCACCATATTGTTGTGTCTAGACAAATGTGTCTTGCATAGCATTGGGTTTGGCCATCAATGTAGCCTACACACATTGTTACCCGAAACAGTCGCTCTTCATGTTCGAGTGTACGCATTCGCATTGTAGTCAGTCTCTGTCCTTGAAAAAAATACAATCGTTTCTCTCTGTGTTATAAGACGCGTAGTCAATTGTTTCTCATTTGCGCCCTTCGTCCTAACGTAACATTGGCGACGAGGTCTGTTTCGAGTCCCGCGTGTCGTTTTCTTCGTATTATTCATTGTTCTATATCCCGTACTAATGTCGACCGGATCCAACGATTCTTCAAAGATCAAAGTAGGCATGCCAGTCAAACCTCAACCTCGCGGCGCTATCATCGGTCGTGTCGATCCTTTCGTCGACGGAACGGAACCGTTCCAAAACTATCTAGATCGACTGGAGGCCTTCTTTGAGTTGAACGCGACGGAAGAGTCGGAGAAAGTAAATTCTCTCACTGTTCTCATCGGCCCTGAGATGTACGGTGTACTCAAGAATTTGGTTAGTCCTCGCAAACCAAAGGACTTTACGTTCGATCAGCTGTGTGAACAACTCCGTGAACATTATGCGCCAAAATGTATTATTGTCGCCGAGAGATTTAAATTTCATTGCCGAAATCAGGGCACGAACGAGTCTGTTCGAGATTTTGTCGTATCTTTGAAAAATCTTGCTGCCACATGTGAGTACGGTTCGTTCCTGAACGATGCTTTGCGAGATCAACTCGTCTTTGGACTGTATGATACAATCGCAAAGAAGCGTCTTCTGAGCGAAAAAGACTTGACCTTTGAATCTGCTGTTAAGATGGTCAGTGATATGGAGCTCGTGCAACAGCAATCCAAGGTGATGTCGGAAGATAGTCGTCTATTCCGTGGGTCGGACGTCCACACAGTGATGTCTGAAGATGTGAATGCAGTGAACTATGCCCGTTCTCGGAGAAATTTCGTCTCAGCGCCGACTTCGTCTGTTCGTGCTTGCGCCCGTCCGCAAATGGAACGTCATCGAGGGAAAGATACGTACTTCTCCCATAATAATAATAATAGTAGTAAAAGTTGGCCGAGAAATAATAATTCTTTTCAACGTTCTTCGCCTAGTAGTAGAAAATGTACGTTTTGTGCTCAGTTTCATGCACTTGATAGAAGTGTATGCCCGGCAAAAGATTGGCTCTGCTTTTCCTGCAATTCTAGGGGCCACATTTCTAAATGCTGCCGACGTAATATGCAAGCAAATTATCTAGAGATTGCCAATCAAGTGGAATGTTTGAATTCGGCCTGTCCATTATTTTTGAAGCTTCAAGTAAATGATGTCAATATTTTCTTTGAGGTTGACTCTGGGTCACCTTATTCTCTCGTACCTGAGTTTGTTTACAAAAAACTGTTGAAACATGTAAGTTTAATGAAAAGTTCATGCCGATTGAATACGGCTAATGGAGAGCCATTGAATATTTTAGGCCAAATTTCGGTAAATGTTGTTTTCAATCACAAATCGCTAATCCTTACTCTCATTGTTGTGGATAAAGGTCTCAGACGCAGTCTCTTGGGGCGTGACTGGTTGGATGTGATGAACCCTAAATGGCGCGGTTCCCTCTTCGGATCGGTGGAGTCTGACGCCTCCGCGTTTCCTGCTGCTGGACAGGTTACGGTCTCTGGATCTGGCTCTGGTATGATGGCGAATGGCCTTTGTTCTGATCATGATGTTGTCGCTCCTGTTAGCTCTGATTTGTTTCGCTGGTATGGCCAACGCTTCCCTAGTATATTCCCAAACAGTAATAATGATCCTATAAAAAACTTCGAGGTGTCTGTAGTTCTGAAGGATAATGTGAGTCCGATTTTCCACAAGGGTTACAATGTTCCCTATGCGCTTAGGGACAAGGTTGAATGTGAGCTTAATGCCTTGGTTTCCAAGAATATTCTTACTCCTGTTCGGCATAGTAATTGGGCTTCCCCCATTGTTGTAGTACATCGTAAAAATGGTGGAATTCGGATCTGCGCGGATCTTAAAGTAACCTTGAATAGGTATGTGGATATTGACCATTACCCTCTGCCGAAGGTCGAGGACATTTTGCATTCAATGGTGAATTGCAAATGGTTTTGTGAGATAGATCTCACTAATGCATTCCTTCAGGTGAAAGTCAATGAACCTAGTAAGGAGTTGTTAACAATTAATACCCATGTGGGTTTGTTTAAATTTAATAGGCTTTGTTTCGGCTTAAATGTGGCACCATCATTGTTCCAATCCGTTATGGACTCTATTTTGAAAGGATTGAAGGGAGTAAATTGTTATATTGATAATGTTATCATTTCTGCAAAATCTAAGGAAGAGTGTTCAAAAATATTAGAAAGTGTTTTGTCAAGGCTTAATGAATATAATGTCAAAATTAATCAGGATAAATGTAAATTGTTTCAAAACTCGTTAGAATTGTTGGGTTATCGTGTAGATGCTTCAGGGTTACACCCGTCCCCTGATAAGGTGAAAGCAATAAAATTTGCTCGTGCACCAAATAATATTTCAGAATTGAAAAGTTTCCTAGGCCTACTAAATTTTTACCATCGTTTTGTTCCAATGAGTGCAGACCTGTTGGAGCCTCTGTATGCCTTAACCCGTGATAAAACTCCTTGGTGTTGGTCAGACGACTGTGAAGCGGCATTTGCAAAGGCTAAAGATACAATCTCAGAAAAGAGTTTGTTGGTTCTGTATGACCCAGGTAAACCATTAGTGCTAACTTCGGACAGTAGTTCTTACGGTGTGGGAGCTACCCTTTCTCATTTGATTAATGGAGTCGAGTGTCCAATCAGTTTTGCTTCATCAACTCTTTCAGCATCGGAAAGAAACTATAGTAGTCTGGATAGAGAGGGTCTTGCCTGTATTTTTGCCGTGAAGCACTTCCATAAATTTTTAATAGGCCGCCGGTTCACACTTGTCACAGACCATCAACCACTTCAGGCAATTTTCAACCCAAAGAAAGGGGTACCTCAGTTAGCTAGTGCGCGCCTTCAGCGTTGGGCTCTCATCCTGTCTGCTTACAGTTATGATATAAAGTATAAAAAGGGTACTAGCATTGCGCATGCTGACGCGTTGTCACGGCTTCCGCTTGAAGGGACAACAGACGTTCCAGAATGTATGGCGCTGTTGGAAAATTTTGAAGAGAAAGTGCTTACCTTTAGGGAAATCTCTGACGAAACTGTGAAAGATAAGGTACTATCGCAGATCCTAGAATGGGTTCAAACTAAATGGCCGCAAAATATGACTTCGGAATACATGCCCTATTTCAAACTCCGCCTAGGTTTTACCATTCAGGAAGGTTGCATTCTTTTTGGTTCACGGGTCGTAATACCAAAATCTTTGCAAGCTAGAGTGTTGGATTTGCTCCATTCAAACCACCCGGGCATTGTACGAACTAAATTGTTAGCGCGCCAATATGTTTGGTGGATTGATTTGGACAAGGATATTGATCGTAAAGTATCAGGCTGTTTTGCTTGTCAAGTAACACAAAATGATACCGTACCTAAGGTATATATGCCCATGGAAAAATCAACTGGTGCTTGGCAAAGACTGCACATTGATTTCCTGGACACATTTAAATGCAAATTCTTTTTGCTGGTTGACGAGCACACCAAATGGTTGGAGTGTTTTGTTCTCAACCAAGGTTCAGCCGCTTGTAAAATCATAGCAATATTGTATGATTTGTTCTCACGTTTTGGGTTCCCGCAGACTGTCGTTAGCGACAATGGCCCACCATTTAACGGTGAGGAAATACGTCGTTTTTTTAGTAAGAATAATGTCAAATATGTCCTTACTCCGTGCTACCACGCTCCATCAAATGGTCAGGTGGAACGAATGGTGCAGGAGGTGAAGAAAATGCTAGTTCGTGACGTGCTGTCATCCAAAGCTATGGCAAAACCGCTGGAGGAACGTTTAGCAAGGTGTTTATTTACTTACAGAAACACACCAAGCACAGTGACCAGCGAAACGCCTGCTAACCTGTTGCTGAGATATCGCCCTCGGACACACCTATCCATGCTGTCTCCAAATGACAATATTAAGCACATACCGTCCACAGAACTACACATTCCTAGAAGTTTTGAGGTTAACGAAAAGGTTTTGGTTAGGAATCCTCATAAGGATGTCATGAAATGGTTGCCAGCCAGGATCATGACTAGAGTTGGAGGGGTGGTCTATCTGGTGAGATTGATTGGAGGAGCTATCAGAAAGTGTCACATCAATCAGATTAGGCTTAGCTCTCTGCCTGAATCCTCACATCCGGAGCACCGGGACTTGGACTGGTGTCCGCCTGCGCGGAGTGCTCAAACGAGTATAAATGTTGAACCACCACTACGCGGTTCTCCTTCTTCTCGTTCGCGGACCACACCATCCAGGAGTCCTAGACCAGTAAGAGATAGGAGACCACCAAATCGTTTTTCCCACTCAGCATATGATTGAACACATTTATTGTATGGTGCCTTATAACATGTGTGATGTAAAGTATGATGTATGTGAATTATATGCTGTCTTGTTTATACATAAACTTCCATAAGGGGGAGGAACTGTTGTGTCTAGACAAATGTGTCTTGCATAGCATTGGGCTTGGCCATCAATGTAGCCTACACACATTGTTACCCGAAACAGTCGCTCTTCATGTTCGAGTGTACACATGGTAGTCAGTCTCTGTCCTTGAAAAAAATACAATCGTTTCTCTCTGTGTTATAAGACGCGTAGTCAATTGTTTCTCATTTGCGCCCTTCGTCCTAACGTAACAAATATAAATGACTTTTTGTAGAAGTAGTTGAATATGAGAAGATGTCAAGAAAAATGAGGGATGTTTGGAACAGGCGAATACGGTTTGTGGTTTTAAATTTTTTTTATTCAAAAACCTAAACGGTAATCGAACTTTCAAGTGAATATATTGTATATCCGCTAATGTTCAAACTTTCCATTTTCATGCTTATATTAAGTCATTCTGAGCATCCACGTTGAATTGTATTTGTCTTCGTTCTTTTTCCGTTTTCATCTCTCAACTTGGAGAATATTGTATGAGATTTTCGGTTTCTAGCTAAACATAATGTTAAACCTAATTAATTGGAACGCATAGGTACTTCAAAAGAAAACCTTTATGTTTCATCTTTTAACCAGAGCCTTTTTTCAAAATTCTGATTTTATAGTGAAAGACAAGATAATTTAATGTAGCTTGTATAAATTTCTAAAACCATGAACTGGTCAATCAAATAGAATGGTGCATTATATCTTAGAAGAAGTTCATGAAAATCGAATAAATCAATAATTCAGATTAGCAGCCCTGAATATTATTATAATTGGGAGTAGCATGAAAAAAGGTTTAGTATGAAATAGTATGGAAGCCTAGAAATCGGAAAACAATGCAAGTGTAGTAGGAAGCAATCCCATTAAGAAAACCTACTGTCGCTTTATGGAATATTTATGGTCAAACACACAATAACTCACATGATGATTTTAAATGATTCTTCTCGAAATCTTGGAAATAACTAAATTATGTACTGGAGGTTTTCTATAGCTAAGCGGAGGTTTTTTTTACGCATTGAATAAGGAATACATTATTTGTATCAATAGGGCGACAGTTTGCTAAAACTGAAATCACAAAGTGAATTCTAAATTGAGCTAAGTGTTCCGTTGACAACAGGAAATGGAACCTTGCAATGCTTCGTGAATGTCATCAAATTGAAGCGTCTTTTGAGTACAAAACGTGGAGCGTCGAAAAGAAGAACGGAACGACTGGGAAAGAGTTGACAGAGAAGAAGCAGAAGAAGACCTTTCTTTTCCCACACAAACCTTATTTACTTCAAAGTTCCTCTTTCGCTCCTTGTATATCCATCCTCTTTTCTAACACAGTGTAGTGTCGTCCCTGTCTTCTGCGTCGATTCGCTTTGCTTCTGGAGCCTCGTTGGAGCTTCCCTCTTTTCCTCACTTCATTCCACTTCTTTCGCTCTTTTACTCTCTCTTCATTCGAATGAAAGAAGCCTTCGCCTGTTCGTAGATCGACGACAGTTACCGTGGTTCGAGGGAATCAAATCAACGGCTCCCGCAGCAGATCAAACAGCTTGTGACTTGTTAACCACACATGGAATCCTTTTAAACTTTAAAAGCACGAACTTCACCCTCGCAAAGAAAACCCGCCTTCGACAAATTATCAGCGAATCTCTTTTTCAGGCGTTTTCCTTTTAAAATGATGCGTTTTAGAGAAAGCTTCGCGTTCTAGCTTGTTGATTTAGTCCGCGGCGTTTGACAATATCACTGCGTCATTACGTAAAGACGTGCGTTGAAGAGCTTTGTTTAGCAAACAGAAGAAACATTCCAACAAAGGAGGAAGGAGTTGTTTTCAAAGTTATTAGGTGGATTGATGGGAACGGACTTACCCAGCACACAGTTAATTGGATAACTACTATCCCCGTTGATATACGAATGGCATCCCTTCTTAGTTGACCGAAAAATAAATAGTACATTGCCGTTCCGTTCAGAGATTTCGTTCTTCACAGTATACCCACTGAGTTTTCGGAAACGTAATTTATTGAATAATTACTTTCCATCCTTTCCACACTTGTATGAGCTACGTATACGGTGACTTTAGATAATAAAGTGACATGAAATAGAGCAT
Organism: Tupiocoris notatus; assembly: GCA_037159825.1. NCBI lineage: Eukaryota > Metazoa > Arthropoda > Insecta > Hemiptera > Miridae > Tupiocoris > Tupiocoris notatus. Next base: position 31,483 of record JASJUZ010000837.1, read on the forward strand.
ACTGCTTTAGTAGCATCAAACGTGGAAAGGCGGAAATCTTCATCAATTGCGTATCCGTATTACGTAGATGATCATCACTATGGAGGTGAGAAAACTGTTGTCCACCAAGAGCCAAAACAGAAGCGTCAAAGGCCCTGGAAAGACTTTCCCGTCAACTTACCGTTAAATTTTGGGCAACAAGACCGTCGTCGTAAAGTGAACTTTGAGGACAAAGTAGAATAGAAGAAAAGAGTCAAGCAAATGCGACTGAAGAAAGGCAGCATCCGACGTGAACTCCACTCAAAATACAGGTTTTAAGCCTTTGGCCCTGTTTGGGTAACTTGTGTCAAAGTTTGGAGTAAGCTCTGCACCGAATGCCAATGAGCTTCTTGGCTTGATTCGATTAGGATCACATTTCGTTCCTTTTTCTTCGACTCCTTTTCTAAGCTAACTCCCTTATACGAACTGGTGTCCTTCTACTTCTATCGCAGCAGTTTCCAACGCTTTGCCAGTTGGTAGGGGTCTCTCTTTCTACGTAGGTAGTAGTTTCTAAATTTGCAGTTGACCTTCTCCTCAATGAATTGTTGTCTACGGAAGCTGATGAAGTTTAAAGTTCTCGAATAATGGAGTGAATCTTCTAGTTAGTTGCATTATTCCTAGTCAGTAAGCACTGTTTGTATTAAAGGAGCTTTATGTAGTAACTAACTGCAATGTCCATACTTACAAAAATAATGTAGTATTACATGTGTGAGACGATTGAAAGCTAAAACCCAACTAGGATTTTCAACAATATGTGAATAATACCATTTCTCCTCTATACTGCCTGACGAAAAATATTCGATCAAATGGTTTACTTTGGCTTCGTCCGTAGTCCAACCGTTCTGCATACATGCCCGCTCGTATAAAACCAACCATGAAGTAGGATCATCATTCTGATGATCGAAATAGGGCAGCTGCATTGGTGAAGGCGAAAAGTTGACCCGTTGCATAATCTTTCCAACCGTTTCAGTTAGTGATTTCACCAGTTCTTCCATAAACAGCGCTGTGTTTTTGTGTTGGGTCTCCATAATCATTTGCGCATCGTGAGAAACTCTGATCGACCTGTCAAGCTAGAGGGTCCTACTGGCTGCGCCATTTTGTAGTATTACATGTGTGAGACGATTGAAAGCTAAAACCCAACTAGGATTTTTATTGTTTTATATAAATTGATATCTCCAACCTACGTAGATCCCTAAGAGATCTACTTTGGAGATATGTAGGTTTACTACAAATAACAAGAGCGTTGGAACGAATTCCTGAATGTTTAAACAGTAATTCAACTGACGGGCTTGAGAAAAACTCAAACATTCGAGTTCACCTACACCGTTTGAATGGTGCAAGGGTCGTGGTGTGTAAAGCTGGTGTTTGCTCGTACACAAAACAAGTAGATCAAGCTGTATTTTATTGTGCTTATTACTGGCTAATAGCAGTGTTCTCTGGAAATGGACTGGTATAATTTAGCCGTTGATTATATGTTTGCTTTGTTTCACCCACTCATGTTTGAACTTACGAGCGGGGAGGAATTTCACGTTTGTGTCCCACTAATGCACTATAGGTTCCTAAAAAGAAATTGCGAAAAATGCTCTAACTCCAACACCTAAGAACTCCTATGCGGATAGCTCTCGCAGCATAGCCGGTTGGGACTGGGCTACCAAGAACGGTTGAAAGATGCATAATAGAAGAAGACGGAGAAGGTACATTGAGTAATCAGTATTCAGGTAAGTTCGACGGGTGCGAAGGGTGTTGGCGAAGGAAAGATGACCTGCAGTAGAGGAGAGTGCAAGGCCATCTTGTAGAAGGAAAACGTGCGTAAAATCTAGAATATGAACGCCACGCTGCACAAGAAATGAAAGGTTTCAAGGGGGTGGTAATCACCCTCGGGCGGAATTGAAGAAGGGAGTTGAGATTCATTAGCATCTACGTCCTTGTACCTCCTCCTCTTATCGGAAAATCTCTGCTCTCTTCACATCTACATCCGCACCATTACAGGTTCATCGCTCGTCTCTGTTGCTCTGCCTTGCATATCTTTAAAAGTAGAGTACGTCGGCAGGTTGGTAGATATTTTGTCGCGGCACTTCATGAGCAGTTCCAGCCTTGATCGTTCGCACTCCTTGCAATATGCGCAAGTTGTAAACCTTGACAAACATTTCTCATTATTCTCGTTACCATGATGCGAAGGCTACCCTCCTCCATCTCGCTAGTGTTTTCACTCGTTCGGATGGTAGAGGCATACTAATCAGCGAGTTACTAACGGGGAAGGTCCACAGTTCAACAACCTAACTCAGCCCTCCGAGTTTTCCGCGTTTGTGTGACAAAACCTTCACTTTAAGCATTTGGCGCCATTTTTATGTCAATTTTTCCTGAATTGTGCGGCGATTTTCAAGAGATTTTTGACAAAAATACGGGGTCTGTAACAATGCGAAGATAAATTTTAGGAGCATTTTTGGAATATAGTATACTTTTTGAAGTCATAACTGGCTCTAGGCCCCCTTTTAAAATCAACACAATTGGGCACAGCGTATTTTTTTGTGAATAAACTTGCCTTTTGAAATCAATGATCACTGCGATTGATTTTTCATGGCTACTTGATATTTTTTATTAATCCATTAATTTCGTTCTGTTTGGTGCCCATTTTAGCAACGGCTAAATAACCTAATGGGCGCTCATGTATAACACCCCGTGAAAAACCATTCTCTTTGAGAACTCGGGGAATGTAGATGAATTAGTAAATTTCTAAACGAGAAAAAGAACTCACATTAGGTCAATGCTGCAAAACCAAATTATCGCCAGTGTCTAACCATATTTTAGTAAGATAATAGGTAACTCATTTTTGTTTATAGTAACTAGGTACAAAGCTCGTTGAGGTAAATACAACGGGCTGGATCAAAATTCATTCATTCAATTCACTACAATAGAATTGTAAAATTGCAAGAAATTTTCATTCGCCCTTTGATCGATCTATTTACAGAATTGAAACTGTTCTCGAAAATTAATCAACAATCCATCAACAGTTTTTATGCGGCATTAGTCAAAACCTCGAGAAACATAGTTTGAAGGTGGTCAGAACTGAGCACAAATGTATATTATTTGTTGAGAAGTAAATTTCCCTCAAAACCTTAACAAATCGACCCGTTACAGTAGGTATTACGGTTTGACAATAATTCTTAATATCAGCGTGCACTTGTGGCAACCAGGTGAAAGGTTGATCCCACATTGCTGATGGACAACACTGAATATTGTTGTTTTCTGAGTTTTATGAACTGATGATTAATTTTACCAATGAGCACAAACGGCTTAAAGCTCGAAAATCGTTTAGGACTCAATAAACATTTCATTCCGGTGTGCAGCTCGTGTAAAAAAGTATGACAAAAAATGGAACCATCATAATTATATTTTTTAGTGCACCTACATGTAGGTTTTCGAAAGTAAAGCTTTACGTATTTACGTATTTCGAAGTTATCTAGCAAAAATGTGCAGGAATCCACTCGAACATATTCAAAAATCTATAAAATTCAATTTTTCTACTCGGCGATTGAACAAATAATTGAGGCATCGAGATTGAATAGCCATTCAATTCACACACAGAACATAATTACATTATTTTGCATTCGAACCAGTAACGTACATTGACCTCGTACTAAAAGTTGGCAGTGCTATCGGACATGCAATAATTTTCAAGTGCTGATAGGGATCTATCTGTTGATATATAATTAATATCCTTGATATATCACCCAGTTGGTGGATTTGCCCAGTCAAACTAAATGAGGGAGAGGGAAGCGAGTCGGGAGTGCGATCGAACACTGATAATTGGTATTTTCCGGGACCCATCTCTTGGCCATTAAGTGAACCGAAGAGCACGAATGGCTCGTAGTGCAAAAATAGTTTCGGACTCGTTAAAATCAGAATTATAACATCATTTCAAATGTACTGGTCGGGACCCGATCCACGACAAAATCTGTCCTCAGATTTTCTTTTTTCTTACCAACCATTGCTAAGGAAGACTGCTAGTTAAATGGAAGGAAACTGAATAATTCGGAGCTGAACCATAAAATTATTTTTTTAGTATAAACGTAGGTTTTCTAAAGCTCTTTATTTTTTATCTTTACATCCCTATGGAATCCCTCCCGTTCTAAAGTTACGCAGCGAAAACCGGAATTTTGAAGTGGATATTTGAAATTCTCACCCCTCAGACTGTTATGGGGCTATAATTATCTTCTATAGCCTACCAACTATTACTAAGAACCCTACCTGAAGAGAAAACGAATCCCGTTAATTTTTCAAGATCTATTTATGAAAAGAAAATATTCAGTTTGCCCATTTTTAAATGTTTCGGAGAAATGTACTCGTAAAAATGTGATAAACAGCATATATCATGTATACTAGGAGGTTGGTATTTAATTTATTCTCGTTGCATATTTCATTATTATTTTTAAATCTTGTATTTTTTTAAATTTACTCAAGAAATGTAATATTATTTTGCTAAATTAGACTTTGTGGAGAGTGAACTCCCTTAAACCGCTCTCCAGTCCTTGGTTTGAGGTATATGACAATATTTATGAAAAAGAGCAATTTTAATGTAGTTATAAAACATTAATTAATTCATTCATTCAATATAATCGAATTATGAGTCATACCTCGTGATCACAACCAAAAACTGTACCAGCAACCCAAGAGGGTTCGACGAACATTGCAGTGGGAAAGGGACTAATCTGAAAAAGGGTCGTACGGAAGGGGAAGAGCGGATGTTCTGAATTCCGGTGAAAGCGGTCCGTCAGCTTCGGGCGCGTTGAAGGTCTTACCAACGAACGGACCACGACATATTTGTGGTCTCAAAGGCCATCCAGCATGTTCGGAATTCGCTAAGTATATTTACATCCAGTTCTTGCAAGGACCCTAACCGTCCTCTTGTCCTTGAAGGACCATCATAGCACAGTATACTTATATTATAATATTGCTCGTACGGAAAATAATAAAAATCCTGAAACATCATGAACATACAATATACGTCTCTTCCTTACCCCTCTTCTCGAATAGAACCCTCTTTCCTGTGTCGCAATCGTATAGATTACAAAATTCCGGCGCTTTGCGATCCAAGGAGTTAATATTCCAATACCAACTTACTATAATGTCCTAGTAATCTGACGAGCTGTACTATTTTTAGAGCTCCTCCTAAAGTGTCGATGTAAATGTGCGTTCATATGTGTACTTATGCGAGTGCGCGTGCATATATAAAAAAAATGCATATATTTGTGTAAATATTTCTTCAGAGAACTGTAAGGAATGTTTTTTGTTTGCATAAACTAACTGCGACTTTTTAACGTCGGCATCAAATTGTATGAATGTGTATGAGGTCACAAGAACGGACTTTAGAACAAGGAAATACAAGAGCGCTGACATTTGAATCTAGGGTCTACTGCTCGGGTGTCAAGTTTTCAAGTCCGGACAAGTGGACGATCGCTATCCTCGCACAAGCCAGCATCCACCATATCAACAGCCACAACGAAACCACCAATGGCTCTACAGCATCTTCTCGTCAGCAACTGACCCTGGAGGACACATATGCATAGTTAATTGACAGGAAGGGGAAGTGACGACGGAGGGTTTGGTAGAAGAGGAGCCACTTAGGCCTCCGAGTGCGGACTTCTCAAGTTTCTCAAACAGACTCCTCATCCCCCACCTATTGTGACATCCTCTCTCGTGCTGTGGGTAGTAAAAAGATGATGCCAGGAGACAAGAAAGGTCGTAGGATTTCCCAGACGATTCGTATACTCTCCAAAAGTTTCGTCCTATTACATTACTGAATCAAAATCATCGAATACGTTCTACCTTCCGAAGCAATGTATAAAACCAGAGCGTGGGCGTTATAATTTGGAGCGGTCTTATTTTTGGTTTCTTATCTTCTAGACTTTTCGTGGCCTTTTTTCGGTTTTCGCATAAAATCGCGCTCGGAAACGGATTAAAATTATACAATTTTACTGATTATTTACCAGCTTCATTTTAATTTATGCTGTAGCCGCAAATCGAAAACCTCATTGCATGGCATATAGTAGCAAAACCAATTGGTGCGTTTTTACATTGCATATTTTTCTGAGCCAAGTTTTTGTTTTACTCCATTTTCTTTTTCGCAATTATACTAGTAACAGAGGAAAAATCATTTATTGCTGGAGGTATCGATCATTTATCAATTGTAACCAGCGACACGACATAAATAGTTGCTCAAGAGAAAGAAATATGCGAATCTCCTCCTGCACTGTTTGTAATAACTAATGGACAATCGAATTCTTCCATTTACGAATTTATGATGAAACACAATAACATCATTCATTCTTCATGACAAAGTGGCTTCTTCGCGAACTTGTTATCATAGCAAAATAAGTCGAATTTCATTGTTATATTATTAGATTTCGAACCCTCAAAACCATTCTCTCCGGTTTTCAAAGTGACTGACTGAATTCTCATTTCTACAACATCGAAACTTTTTAACCCTCCCACGGGTTCCTGCTGTTTTTAGTCCTGTTTGATAACAAAACGAAAAAAGAAGATTTCTAAGGAGAAAATTTTTACCTTGATTCTCCTGAATACTGAATGCGATCATCAACTTTGTTAGGAAAGAATTTTAACCGTTCACTTCTTGGCTCCCTGTGCACTTCAACGAATTTCTCACCCGAAACTGTTCCGCGCGAAGGTTGGTGGAACCCGTTGAAAGCGGAAGGAGCTTTCATATTGAGCATTATGTAAAATAACTAAAAGAAGATTAAGGACGTTGAGGTTTCTACATTGCAAAATAGTTATTCCCCTATTCATTCTTCCCATCTCCCATATTCCACCCACCCATCTCCATCATACACGACTAAGGTTCGCAAATGATTGCATCAATAATTCGTCACGAAACTGATGATGACCAAGAATAAAGATCAACCAATCGCTTTTGTAGTTAAAGGTGCGAACAGCCAAAATGCATACCTTCACAATTGCAAAATATCATTGAAGAAAGATCAGATTACTGTCTGTAATGGCGACCCAGAAACTAAGATCAGCTTTTCTTCGTTTCCATTTTTCATCTCAGCGTTTGCCTCACCAGATCTATTAATGGCATTGAACTTCTAGGCTGTAGCGCGTATTTCGGGTCATACCAGTGTCTCATTCTCCTAGTACCCTATCAGTCAAAGGGGTTCCTCATAAGAATATGATAATTAACTTCAACGCTCGATCATGTTTTGATAATCAGCTAAGAAACTACTTCTGCTCCTCTCGGTTCAATGGAGTATTTAATTAACCGAATCGCATTTAATATACTTTTCATGACCAACTTATGTAGCTGATTGTTACACACATTCGATTGTTATTTAAAATTCCTTCGCCAAATTTCAATACAAAAACGCTAGGATCGTTGACAGAGGTTTATTTTACATAATGGTTATTGCAATAGGATCATCAACTTGTTATAGAAACGATGTCAAAAGTTGTGGATCTACCCACTCAACAATGGATGAACTGTGACGATTCTTTGGCGATATCCTAATATTGATTATCTAAATCGAATTAACCTCTATATTGTATGTATAGAAGAATGCAGTATCTGACAAGCAAGTATAGAACAATAAATTAATTTTTTGAGTTATATCATCCTGCCAAATTTTTCACATTCTCGAAATTACTTTCTCAGGTGACTATAAGCTAGGTTTATTATTGCATTACAATCGAAAGCCGTCAATATTTTGACACATCGTTGGTTACCTTTTTGATACTGAAAGTTTACGCTTCCTATATTTTTCATGAAATTATAATAAATGCTGGTCGATACCACCGACCATGACAACTCAGAGAATGAGCCATTTTGATGTCCCATCCTCACCACAGCAGTACCCTCCATATGTTTCACTGAAATCAGAGCATTTCTGGAAAAATAATCATCCTAAAAAGCTGCGGATAGAACTGCCTATATTCTGATGGAACTGTAACATGGCTCGACGTAGATGCGTTTGAGAACTTTATAATGCCGGAAGGTGGTCCAGAAAAATAATATCCAGAATAGAATAGAAAAGGAAGCTATAGATCGGGAGGGCTATTGAGAATAATAATCCCAAGAGTTTTGACATTCACAATTATCAATCAACAGGTAGAAGATGAATGTTATTGGTTTTGATTATCTATTTTTCACGAATCGGTATCAAGAATCGATTAGTTTTTGAGGCGATAAGAATGACTACCTATTTATTTGCATTTTGTAAACGGTTTCAAGTTGAGTACTCATCACTTTTACCAAAACTTCGCAGATTTTAGTTTCATCCACAACTTAATACCGGACTCAAGTTTTCACAAGTTAAGAAAAAGCTGTTGAAAAGTACTGCGGTCTCGAAGCTGCGGGCGGCTTTCCTCAACATAGTCCATCCCCCAACTCCGTCCGGGAAAAGACTTAGTCCCATTGCCAAAGTTGGGCCTTATTCGACCGCATCCCTTCTTCATTGTTCAGCATCCACCTACCTCCGCAACGCCTTCAACCCTCCATTTAGACGGATATAATAAAATGGATTGTACTAGTGCGGGCGATTCGGGTTTCAAAGTGATATTCAAATCATTTTAATTAAAACATCGTGCCGCGAAAGCGCTCAAGAAGTCGGGAGAGCGAGCTTTGGCAGTGATGTCTGTAGACAAGCTGGAAAGGAAGAAGAAGACGAAGAAGAGGTTGGTTGCAGTGGGGAAGTCCCTCGTCATATTGCCGGTTTTGTTTCCTCTCCTTAATTGAGAGCTCGAAGTAAGGAAGGGCAAGCGCGTTGCGAGACAAAGGTGGAGCAGTCGGTTGAAAATGAGAAAGGAGGCAAAATCTGCTAACACAAGTGATTGCGATCATCGTCCGTTTCGTTGAGAACTCAGGTAACTGGGTTCACATTTAAACGTGCATGTTCACGCAGTGAATTATATTGCAATCGTCCGTATCGTAGCATTGTAATCGTCCGAAAATTCGAGCCACTCGGCATTATTATGTTCGAGAAGCAATCAAATTCAAATCGATTTCAGAACAAGTTCTGAAATTTTTGACAACATAATAATATTACTTCCACTATATAAGCACTGAAAACGTTTACATCTTGAATTTTCCAAGCCGCAAGTATCGCGATGGTCGAAGTTTGCATCTTCCAAAAACGTGACCTGCCGACGTGGGCATGTCTAAAACCGCCCATACAATATCACCGTCGGAATACCTACCGGTACCGAACTAGTAGATAGAAGAACTAAAAGCAGAGACTTCAAGCGATTATTTCTACGTTGAATTACTGCGCAAAATAGATTCTGGTTGGAAAAAAGCGAATGGAAAACTTTTGTCGTGCGGAATGAAGTTGGTTTACGATATTCTCAGAGACCTAATTTGACAGAGACGGCATGGTATTTTGTAACGCGCTCACATTCATCCAATGAACACTATAATGTTCAATGACTTGAGCAAAAATATTTAGTTTTGGATGTTCGGGGCCTTCAAACTTTACAAAAATATTGCGTAATATTTCTGCGTACATTCAACTCGCTTTGGAAATCATGATGGTGGTGGTTTATTTGTGTTTGTTAATTCAATCACTCCTATTCTCACTCACTCACCCACTCGCTTACTCGTTCATTCGTTTAATTGTTTAGGGGGTGTGAGAGGGAGAAACACCAGGCGATTCATTCTCCGATTCTTTATTCGCTGGCTGAGCACTTTCGCCCGTTCTCAGGGCGACGTGGAGCCATAGAGTCCGTAGCCCCTGGACAAAAAAAAAATGCGACGGCTTTCCTTGGTGGGTTCATTTAATGGCAATGTTTTGGCGAGTGTAAGGGGCCTTTAGCTGAGCGCCCAGACCACTGAAGCTTGTGGACTTCTAATAATCAAATTTCGGTTCCCATCTATTTCTTCGTTGTGGTTTGTCGCGTATCCATCAGATTCGACATGGGGTTGAGGTAGAGACATCGATTGCGACGTTTTCTCATATTTTGTTTTTATATCTCTTCTAGCGCTTTCGCCGCTCTGGGCCTCTTCAGGAAAGTCTTCTATATAAAAGTTTTAAAAAATGAGGCCCAGTAATAGCTCCACAAGGTTGGGATTGTCATGAATTGGGAATATTTTTAGAACACTTCCGCTTTTTAAACCTAGAGTCTAATAAATTAAAAGTGTGTTTGTAGTACCATGTGATCATCTCTAGTCATTCTTAAGTCGTATATTTAATGTTAAATTCGCCCCGTTCTAGTCACCCCTGCATTTAAATCTAGTCCCCTATTTATTTTAATTTATTAGACTCTAGGTTTAAAAAGCGGAAGTGTTCTAAAAATATTCCCAATTCATGACAATCCCAATCTTGTGGAGCTATTACTGGGCCTCATTTTTTTAAAATTTTATATAGAAGATGTTTCCTGAAGAGGCCCAGAGCGGCGAAAGCGCTAGAAGAGATATAAAAACAAAATATGAGATAACGTCGCAATCAATGTCTCTACCTCAACCCCACGTCGAATCTATTTCTTCTATTTGTTTGTTAATTAGCAATGGTTATAATTGTTGTTGATCATCAATCTGTAATTTTATCTCTTCAATTGTGATGAATTCGGACACATTTGCGCGGATGAGTGGTCGGAATCCCGTTAGTTTGAAAAGACGATTTGAGTCGAACGTTGTTGCTGGCGGCCGCCCGGTACGCTGACATCGATGTGCTCGTTTCCTGTAAGGCCATAGTGCATCAGAATAAATATAAGCGGCGAACTTTACTATAACGAGTTATACCTTCTCTAAACACTGAAAGGAGAAAAAAAATCGTGATTGCGCTCCCCCTAACATCGTTCAATTCCTCTTCCTTCTTCTACAAGTCCTCCCTCCTATTCATAAACGTCTTTGCCCCAAAGGGCAAGGTAGGGTTTACACCACTCGGAAGGGAAAAACAATCGAAAAGAGCCGGAAAGTAGTAGTAATCCGGCCGAGTCAGCTGTCCCTTGAACCATAAACGATAGATTTATTTTCCTTCCCGCCCAGTACCCTTTGGCTCGGCTCCCCCGTATACACACGAAGAGCTTTTGCGAATGTATGCGTTGTATGCGCGTTCAATTGTAACTGGTTCCGCATGCGTTCGTTCGTATAGGAGATAGGTTGTACGTTCGTGTGCATGGTGTTCATGCGAGAAAGCCTCTCGGGACGATGAGGAAGTGTTTTGACGGAGAACGACCGAGGGTAAGGCGAACACAACTTGGAAAGCCGATTCGCACCCTTTTCATATCTGCAAGTCCTATGACGACCACCTTATCATTGTAGAAGGATAACCCGGTTGACCCGAACCGTGGTACCACTGCCGCCTGCGAATTCAAGCCCTCCCCATATCTCTCGCCTGCGATTCGGAGACCAACTACACCTAAACCACCGTCCTAATCTCACGAACATACAGACGCTACCTACCGGCTCTGATCTTCTTAATTTAATTGGACAAGGGCCACACTAGGGAGTGACTCAATTTCATTAAAGCAACTATTGATTTTTTTATTCCATCGTACGTCTGTATAAAATATTCCAACAATTACCAGCATCACTCATCCAATTTTTTTTTACCCTAGTACCCTGCCCTAGTAGGTAACCCCTGCATTGTCAAACTTGGAAAACATGCTACTAGATTTCATTGTTTGGTACGTGGTCTTCCCTTCTTTCTCATACAATACATCGCTACTTATCGAACTGAATCTGCACAATGAAGAAGTGGATCAATCAGCATACGATTGATTGAAGAATATAAAGAAAATGGGGGTTTCGGGTGAAGAATTGTGGGGCCAGCTACTATTGGCATATCAGGTGGACGCAGGGGCATTTTTCCGATTTTTCTTCATTTCGAAAAATTGAAATGTAGGGGAAAAATCACTGTCTGGATTTTTGGTTTTTGGAGCTCGGTTAAAGGTACATTTTTAAATAAATTTAAATATTTAGGATACCGTTATTATAGGAAAGCATATTATAAGGGGGAATAAATGTCCACTGATTATGTGGCTATCAACCTGGTTCTTATTCAGGTTAACAACGATCAACACTCGACGATGGCATGAGTTCTGAGCGTGAATCGGATTATATCAGAAACAGAGCATTGAAATCTCCACTGTTCAACTTCAGCCTTCAAACAGTTACGCGATAAACATCTTCTCATCAAACTTCTCTTTAATGGGTGTAACTCGAATTACAATTTTACCAACCAATTCAAACATGGTAGTCACGAACGTCATGAAAACAGAGATAGATTAAATTCTTTCTTTTTAACTGAAGCTCTGTTAGCTAGGTTAAGTGTCTGCGCCGGAGCATCGATTTTTCAAGACTACATAAGAATTAATTTCATTGAAGTGTCATGTAATTTCAAGATGTTGACTTTTCAACAAGCGCTCTCATTATTCCCTGGCTGTTATTTATCCCTGATAATTGTCCCTGATTTTGTATTCATTTTATGATTATTTAGTTATTGGGTAGCATTATCATTACATATATTATTTATCGGATGTTTTGCACTACAACTTGTTTTTTAGTGAGGTTTAGGTGTAGTATGTGTAACTAATTTTAGTACCTTAAACATTCAATGATATCCCCCCCCCCCCCGCAGGTTTCGATTAGAGTAGTAGGCAGTTTGAACTATATCACCTGTGTCA
>JASJUZ010000838.1:0-25666 GCA_037159825.1 Tupiocoris notatus
AACATTAATTTATTGGCTATCAGTAAATGTTAACCGATGCCCTTCGAACCTTGAGTCTAAATATAGAAGGCTCAAGCGATATACATCAATACAGGTCGCTAGATCGTTTAAAATAATCACAGCATTTTGGATACGCCCCGAAGTGTATTACTTAATTATATTTTATTCTCAAGTATTTTATATTAGTTTATTCATATATCCTATGTATTATTTTGTTCATACGCATAAATAAAATAATACATAGGATATATAAATAAACTAATATAAAATACTTGAGAATAAAATATTATTAAGTAATAAATAAAAATGGTGGAGGGGACAAAACCTCATTGAATAATTGAGATTGTTTGCAACAACGTACTAGTCGGGTATCTCCATTTCCGCAATTAGGAAATCGAGAAGCAACTTAGGGTTCGGACCAAAACCAACTAGCCGTAACCTGTCGTCAGCACTTGTCTACGAATAGTAGAAGCCTGTGGCCAAATTTAATCATATCACTCTCTCCGAGCGAATCCATGCTCGAAGGATCGGCCAATGAATAGCTAAACCTCAAGAAAATGAGAATCCTGCTCAGGGAAAGAAAACTGGGACGGAATCGATGAAACTTTCAGGGCAACCGAATGTCGTAAAAAACACAGGCATTCAAAACCGATTTAGGAATCAATGATCGAGTCGAAGAGAAAGCCTTGCTTGGCCAGGAAGTGTTCACTCAAGCTGACAATCCGAAACGAATGGAACCAGCCAAATGGACCGGGCAATAACTGGCGTGGAGAACATCCGCCAAAGGCTTGGGAAATCCAATTCCACGCGAGACCAGAACAGACTGACGAACAATGTTTGACGAATTGGTACCGTACCTTCCAGTTATGACGTGATTGAATAGGTGCCAAAGAATGGGGCAATCTTGAAACAAGTAGTAGGTATTCAATTTTCAAGATGCGTTCTACTATTGGAGAGTTTTAGTGCATTTTGAATTTTTTGAAAATGGAAACGTAGGAGTTTTGGTTACTTCATAAAATCATACGTTTTTTATGGTTAGCGCCTTGTGGATGGCGGATTCCTGTGACGATTAGAGACATATGATTTAACAAAGTAACCAAAACTGCCACGTTTAAGTTTTAAAAAAACACGAAATTCGCTAAAACTCTCTTTTGTCGGATACTGATCATCCGAAGTTACGCCAGTTTGAATCAAGACAAAATACGTCGAGAAAGTCTAAATTTCATGTATTTCTGCTGAGAGAACCTAACCCTAAAGTTGTTTGTGAGTATGAAACAGTATATTGGATAATCTAGATGACGGCACATTCTATTGATATTTTCACTCTCCAGTCAGCAAGATCATAAGGGTTTGTTCGAATTTCCAACGAATGATTTGATAAAAGAAAATAATACAAAATTACGAGTTATCCTGCGGAATTTCGTCACATGGCATTCTTTTTCATTGAGTTTCCCTTACCATGGCCAGCACTATGGAGCAAAAGATGATAAACGACGTAACTCATTAGCACAGTATATACGAGGAGTATGATCCTTAATTCCAACTTTTACGACCACTCACAGCTTCCAAGAAAATTTTAGAACATGTTCCCCATTCCGCCCTATTTTCCTCACCATAAAACAGGAGTAACTAATTGATCATCACAGTGTCATAATTCAGTTCGTAAAAATTATTATAACGATTTAATATTGTTATTGCATAATTCGTTTGGGCCGTTATCTGAGCATCCCCTTTTTCCAGTTTATTTTTTGCCCCGTCGTGTGATTAACTTGCTGCACAGTAAAACAATTCATTCTGCGGCCTTGGAGGGGCCGCATTAACGTAAAAACTTCATACCCTCCTCACCTTCGCAGAGATGACGGAAATACCTTTAGAAATGCAAGAATAAAAGAACACGTGGGTTCTCCGCGGTTGGTGTTGGAGGTTCGACCTAATCTATCTTCCGCAAACCCTCCGCATCTACTTTTCGTCGTGGCATTGTTGCCTCCTTGGGTCCATTATCTTGCCATTTCGTAATTACTCCGCTGTAGAAAATTATGACCTTTCCAGGCTTCGGAACGACCGTAGTTTCCTGTTGGATGTCCTCAAAGCTGTTTCACTCACGCCCGCCTTGAAATAAACTGTTTACGCCGTCTCGCCCCGTCTTGAATAACGCTACGTTATGTGATGTTTGATGACGATTCGGCCGTAACTTCGACAATATCCTACACTAGGTCTGTTCCGATTCAAAAGAAAATCAGACTTTCTGTTCATGTCAGATTTAACCGACCAGCAAAAAAAAAAAAAAAAAAAAAAAAAAAAAAAAAAAAAAATGCAGCTGATAAAAAAAAAAATAAAAATAAAAAACGAGTTGCAGCTGGTTAAATCATAAATATTAGCACACCCGTGGTGTTTATAGATCACACAGTACTTCTGTGGCGGCTACGTCATTTATGATTTATATTTATTTTTTTAAATAGATTATTCCAGGTGTTTTCAAATTAGTTTCCAAAAACATTTCGCGTTTCCAAATCTACCTCGAATCCAAAATATGCAATATGGTGTGACCATCAACCCAGCCAAATGCGAATTCGGAAAGAGAGAGATAGATTTCCTAGGACATGTCCTTTGTGAAGGAGGCGTTAAACCTCTTTCTTCAAAAGTTGAAAATATTACCAAGTTTGAGCGTCCCAAGACTACGAAAGAGTTACGGCGTTTTCTAGGCATGATTAACTTTTACCGGCGTTTCATCCCGAAAGCAGCAGAACATCTAGCAGTGCTCAATGATTGTTTGAAAGGCCTAGTTGGAAAACAAAATGCTGAAATTTTGTGGACCACTGACAAGATTAAAGCATTCGACGATTGCAAGGAACATCTGAAACAAGCAGTCATGTTAGTCTTTCCTCAATCGTCAGTACCATGGTCCCTGATGGTTGATGCTTCTAACACTGCGATAGGAGGTAGCGTGCAACAGCAAGTCAACGGCGCTTGGCAACCTCTTGGCTTTTATTCCAGAAAGCTCACTGAAAACGAGAGGAATTATAGCGCATACGACCGCGAGTTACTTGCAGCTTATGCGTGCGTCAGGCATTTTCGCCATCTTTTAGAAGGACGCAATTTCGTTCTTTTCACCGACCACAAGCCACTAACTTTTGCATTCCAGCAAAAATTAGACAAAACCGCTCCTCGTCAGGTAAGGCAACTCGATTATATCGGACAGTTCACCACAGATATACAACACATTTCCGGTAAGGACAATGTTGTTGCTGATTATCTTTCTCGAATCGAGGCCGTATCCATCCCCATTGATTATACAAAACTTGCTGCTGATCAGAAAGAAGAAGACTTACCCCCCAAATTGGACAATTCATCTTTGCAGTGGACCAAATTAATAATGCCGAGTTCCAATGTTCCTGTGTACTGTGACGTCTCTACCAGATTCGTTAGGCCATACGTACCACCTCAATTCCGTCAACTCGCATTCGACTCCGTTCACAATCTGGCACATCCTGGAACCCGTTCGACGTATAAACTACTTAGTCAACGTTTTGTTTGGCCCTCCATGGCTAAAGATTGCGCCGAATGGGTCAGAACGTGCGTACCTTGCCAACGGAACAAAGTGCAAAGACATACTCATAGTCCCTTAGGCGAATTCAATACTCCTGGAGATAGATTCGCACACATTCATGTCGACTTAATTGGTCCACTCACGCCGTCTCAAGGATGCACATACGCCCTGACGTGCATTGACCGTTTCACGAGATGGATTGAGATCGTTCCTTTACCTGATGCCAAGGCTGAAACTGTCGCCAAGGCTTTTTGTTTTAACTGGATAAGTCGATTCGGCGTTCCAGAGAGGATAGTCTCAGATAGAGGTCGACAATTTGATTGCAGTTTATTCAAGGAACTCACCAAAATCTTGGGGATATCCCACAACATGACGACAGCCTATAATCCGAAGGCGAACGGCATCTTGGAACGAACACATAGACAGGTCAAGGCAGCAATCCGTTGTCATAACACCGACAGGTGGGTAGACGTCTTACCCGTAGTTCTACTGGGTTTACGCACATCGCTGAAAGAAGATCTCAAGTGCTCGGCAGCTGAACTCGTTTACGGTACAACATTGCGTCTTCCCGGCGATTGGTTCGAAGATCGCACGATTGCAGAGGCTACTCACGAGTTCGTCACTCAGCTAAAGTTCGCTATGAGCTCACTGAAATCGCAGCCAGTCCGTTGGCATTCCCGAACAACCGTTTTTTTTCATCCCGAGCTCAGGCAATGTTCACACGTTTTCCTTCGACGAGACTCAATTCGATCGCCTCTACAGCCCCCCTACGACGGACCCTACGAAGTAAAACGCCGACAGGACAAAACCTTCACCATCGTGGTGAAAGGAAAAGATATGTCCGTTTCGATTGATCGGTTGAAACCTGCATTCACGGAGCGCGAAATGGAAGATGTACAAACATTTCCTATGTCAATCAAGATCCCCACAGAACACGTGACGGCATCTACTTCAATAGCAACGGATCTACCACAAACTATAAACCCTTCACCCTTGATGACACCAACTCTTGAAACACTACCCTCACCCGCGAGACCGAATCCCCATCATTGCACGAATTCAGCAACAACGGTCCCCCAAAGAACACAACACTCAGACGAATGCACCCCTAGTCAACCAACCACATCAAGCCAACAATCAGTCACTGCGCAGAATGTCCGGACAAGACGAAGGCTTACTCCATCGTTCCTTCAACAAGAGAGAAGAACAAGGTCTGGACGCGTGGTTCGATTCCCGAAGAAGTATCAAGACTTCGTGACATATTTCTGAGGAAGGGGGTGATTGTGGCGGCTACGTCATTTATGATTTATATTTATTTTTTTAAATAGATTATTCCAGGTGTTTTCAAATTAGTTTCCAAAAACATTTCGCGTTTCCAAATCTACCTCGAATCCAAAATATGCAATAAATTTATTCTGTGCTTTGATTTCAACCGATATATAATATCACTCGCTGACATCACCGATCAACCCTAAACTTCCATGTTTGAGTCGGTTAACTGATATAACCAGTTATAAAATCAAGAAGCTCGTAGAAAGAACGCAACGTTTTACTATACAACTGTTATTGAAAAAAAAAATAAAAATAAAAATGACTAGCAGAGCACTACAAGAGCACTTATCATTTTTAGAAGTTAACTACCCGTGAATAAGAGGGAAGAAGGCAGCTCGTTCAATCAAATAGAGATTTAGACGAATTAAAAGCTGAGGGTCGCCCTCATACGACTCAACCATTTAACAGTTCATTTTCTCAATTTCTAACAAAATCCGTCAAAAAAAAAAACCCACACCGCACTTTGAAACCAGATTAATTTAACCTTACTAATAATACTAATAATTAACACTGAATCGGGACATATCAGGTAAGTTTGAATTTATTATTCTTAGCCAAATGGAAAAAGCCTGACAGGGTTAAGATTTTTATAATTGGGAAATTTTGTCAGATTTCTGATTACTGAGATAAACCTATGTTTTCTGTCAAATATGTAATTAACTGTTTGTTTTTAGACTCGAGAAATGAAGTCTATAGTGACTTTAGGGATTTTTTTTTTTTTAATTTTACGTTCAAGTTCTCAAAAGCACAAAATGCACTAAACCTCACCAATATTTTTGTATTATGATCAAACTGGGACGCATGTGAATAACCAAACTGTAACGTGGAGAGTGCTATGCATTCGCATAGGATCTATTGAAGATACCATAGAACATTATGACAAACCTCGAGAAATAGTAGAACAATGAAAATCGTTGTATGCTTTCAATGTACATCAAACATCGCCTCGTACCGTAGAAGGGAAATCATTCCGACTTTCAACTAGTAATTAATCAGAAGGTAATAGGAATAGATAATATTTCAATAATTAGCAGCATTTAAATAAAGATCCTCAGTTATCTTGCTAATTAAGTAAATGTTGGATACTAAGAAGAGAGAAGCTAACAACACAGGGTCATTACCCGAATATCGATTAGGGAGATTGGGCTGTCATTTACGCAGTAAGAATGGAATCGACGCATGACAAGAAAAATTACGAAATTAAATTATTACGCTAAGGTACTTCGAAAATCGCACGTTGTAACGTAAGAAAAGGTTCGCGTATAATGACGTGGACATTAGAAAAAGAAATGCCACAAAATTGGACGACACGCTACAGTCACATCAACGTAAATAGGGAGCTCGGTTGATGTTAGCCAATTTATCAGGGAAAGCGAAATGAAGGAGAAATACAAAATGAACGTCGGCCTGGTTTCTTCTAGGGTAGGGAGATGACAGGAGCACGCGAAATGAAATAAAGAACCATTTCCAAAACCGAAGCGAAACTGCGATAGAAACGTAGCCATTCTTTCGATAGTTAGTAAAACGGCCACTGGCGAAAAATATTTGTCATCGCATTCATTCATCGATCGAGTTCTTAAATTATTTAACGCAGCAAAACCAATTGATAGTAAAAATTTCACTATTCCTAAAAATAAATAAATAATTAAGAAATTTATATAAATTAATATCAAACACACCTATTAAAAAAAAAACCCTTGGAAAATACAAATTCTATCCCCCTTGAACTTTCCGAAAATATCCATAAAATTGAGTTAGCGATTTGGTTAATGAACCGGGACATTGTAAGACCATGATTGATTTTTGGGAAAATTTCAAATATGAAGGTCATATAGTTCCCTCAGAAAATTAATGACGGCGCACAGCATTGTATTTTAGCATATTTGGATTTTATATGCTTTGAAACATACAACATCAAATTTTGAGGGGAGTTAGATTTTTTTTGTACGCGATTACTATGGTTAATTATTTAATAATAAACCGATAGATCTGTGACCGCTTTCTTCACCAGCCAAATAAACCATTTTTATCGTTAGGCCGAATCAATCTCTGCTTAGTCTGAATTCGTTCCGGTTTCCATTAACAAGGATCGAAGCAAAACGACTCGAATATCGTCCGGTTTTATTCCGGACATTTGCCATGCCTATGACTGGTGTAATTTTGATAACGAGTCAGTTGACAGTCTCGCCTGCGTCAGAACATCGAAAGTAACTGTCAATTTTTACGAGTGCTGCACATCACGTTCCCTTCGAGGTCCTCGAGTATTGGCCTCGTATAATAGGTCTTCAACTCAAGGTCATCGGCTGCATTCTACGGCGATTTCCATCGAAGGATGACAGCCCCCTCCAGTTTTTTGTCCCCGGTTTCGATCCTCTGGCGACGCATCATTTCAACAATTCGTACCACAAAAGGTTGCAAATAGTAGCACTAGACAAATAAAATGAAGACACCAATACTTTATGCATGAATAGATATTTTACTTGGAATTTCGGTTTTGAAAATATTCCTATTTTAAAACAATTTTGTACTTGTTGTTCTCTTGAGAACAGCATGCTGGTGAAATGTTAAAGTTATAATAATAATTTCAAATTCAATCCCGTCCAATTTGGTTGCGAATTGGACAAGTGCGTGTTTCACAAGTAGCCAGTAGTGTGTTTGTCAAGTCGATACGTATACAGGTTTATGTAAACAGCACGTGACCAGTCGAAGGTCACGCCTATGCTATAAATAGGATTCTGAGGGTGGGCCTAGGTAAAATATTAATAGTATTAATCTCTTCAACATACAGACACATTGGCGCAATATCTAAACCGTGTTTACCCAGTGGTTGATACATAACCTCTAATCAAATGAAGATGTGAAATGTTGAAAAATTTAAAATCGTGAAACCCATCACCGTATCAGTCATAGAAAAAATAACAAAATGATAGTATAAAATAACAGAAACCGATAATGTGCATAGATCACACAGAACTGTCGGTACCAGGTAAAACCAAGAATAAAATCAAGAAACTAGTACAAAGGCCGCAACGTAAGTGAACTACATATTATATATTATGTTATTGAAAAAAAAAAATTAAAAAAAAAACAGCAAAAAAAGCGCATGAATTATCCCGTAAAAATTTACGCGTTATCGAGTTTTTAGAACTATGAATCTTAAATTGAAGATCGATGTACAGTCTTTCGAACGTAAACGGTCGGCCAAAATACGTTCGAGTCAACAACAGAACTATAAAAGGAGAAGCATGGCAATGAATTTTCATGAGCGCTCAAGAGGATACACGGTCGTGAAGTTGTGAGGGACGGATGCACAAAAAATGACACATGGCGACGCGAAGAGGGCACTCAACTTGAAGCGTAAACTACGTACACCGACATAGAGAAGTGCGAGACAGGTAGTAACATACAATGAAAACGTCGGTTCATTTCGTTGAATTCGCCTAGGGCTCGTAAAGTTTCGACTGAAACCGGCTAGATAGAAAACTAACACGCGGGCTGCAGTCACCGGCTTTCCAACCAGCAGAGTATAGTATACAGGAGCATCTACGGAGAGAACCTTCGGACTGTAGTGACGCAAAAGGGTCTCATATTTTGAGTTACGAGACATTGGGGGATACGAGAGGGCTTGCAGGAACTGCTAGTCGCGGTATTAGTGTACTTGAAGGCCCGTGTGAGTATCGAAACAGGAAGGTTCGGCTCTAATGGCGAAACAGTTGGCGTATCTTGCTACTACCTCCTGAGAGGACGCTATTTCAAAAATGTTCGCTTTTACTGCCAATGGCGCCCTCGAAACGAGGTGGAAATGTAAGGGCGGCATTAATTTCATTCGCAATAAAAGAAGAAAAAAAAACATCGATATCAATAAATAAAGCCATTTGTTTCGAGAATCGCCTCCAAGTCGGCAATAGATGCGAATTTCCCAACCAGTTTTTGAGAGCTCAACTAAACACCAGCAATGAAAATCGTTGAGGCGGATAATATTTGTCAGTTGTATATTTGAGCTTGTCTTGTAACCGAAGTATTTAATTTTAGGCTCTGCTTCCTTTTGCTTTATTATTCAACGATAAACCGTTGTAATCGCCCAAGAAAAAATTGTTTTACCCCCAAAAATTTGATGCTATTGTTTCAAGGCATATAGAATCCGAATATCCAATAAAAAAAATTCTGTCAGTCCGTCGTACGAATGCACTTTTACTACTTTACTTTTCTGAATGCAAATTAAAACCGGTAAAACAAAAATCCGTTTTATTTATAATTAAATCCGTAGTGAGATGATTTTATTTCAAATGAGGAAGGTTTTAATTTAATATTAACCTAATCTCTACCCCACAAAACCGATGTTGAGGGTAAGAGACACATCGACTGAAACTGAGTACAAAGAAATTAACAAAACATTCCAACAACGTGAGTCTGAATTGAGAGGGTATCTAAAGACGGAATTCAAATCATTTGGGAGCTTTTACCAAGTTTGAACACGATGCGGTTGATCGAATTTCAGTTTGAAAAAATCCATTCAAATTAAATTTAGATACAGTACATGCAGAGTTATAGAGGATAGCCAATAAAAAACTGCGGTAGTAATGTGAATAACTGGATGAATACTCAGCAATGGAACTGATAATTTCTGAAGCACCGGCAAAAAAAGTGACGTGAATAATTTTTGCTTAGGAAAGTCAAACAATGAAACAATACCTGTGATTTGTAGTGTACATTATCGTTGGAGGAAATTTTTTTAAAAAGCCGGAGAAACTCAATTTCGTTTATTGATGACTTCGGTTGTTAAAAAAGCAGAACTTTTCACTCTAAATCACTTTATATTTCGGCGCTAATGCGTTTTCAGATATCGTGCCACGGAGCAGTTTCATTTTCAATCGTTGTTCCTCGGTTAAAAAGAGATATCGAGTTCGCTTAAATTAGTCTTTTGCATGTTCTCAAGAAGAAGAACAATGGCCTATTAGCGCTGGAGTTAGGACTTACAACCGATTTCAATTCAACCTCCGATCACGTTTCTCGTGACATTGTAATGGAAACAGATAACGGCCCTGGTCGTTGGTCAGGTTTTCTCCATTTCCACAAGGGTTTTTTCTTCCCTTTTTTCTCTTTTCGAGGTACAAGAGAGGATGTTAGGATACTCTTTCCGGCGAAAAGCCGAGTGCTATAATAATATACGATGCCGTCCCAGTTTTTCTATTGGCTACGGGTATAGCGTGTGTCTAATGGTCCTTGCAGTACTCTCCAGTGCTATCTGTTGTTCTCCTCAATGTTTTCACTACGCGAACGTTAAAACTGCCACTAGGAAATGTTGAAAAGATTTAGAATCGACAGGTATTATTGAAACGTCAAAGCATGATAGTGTCATTATGTAAATTCGATATAACAAAATCACATTGCGTTCGTTCATGGGGGCAAGTATCGAAGGTAAAGAATGAAATTAACTCGTGAACGCGACTAAGCGCAATGCGTCGAACTGAAGACAGAATTTCAACGAGAACTGGGGCGTAATCATTCAAACGAATTTAGCTCCAGTCGGAAGATCAAGGGAAGAACGACTGTCGCCGTTGAAGGGGTGAAAACAGGGTGCTCAAGATACCGTGATATCTTCTAAGAAGCGGAAAGACTGGCAAGGAAAATCAGAGAACCCTCTCATTTCCAGCTCGAAAAATGTCATTGTACTTGTAGAACGCAATAATCCCACGGGTATTTTCTTTTGACAAGACACTTGAGTGGTTCTGGACGTTCCTATTCAGTGGATTACGGTTTAGATTAGTAATTAAATTAACTGGTAACGTTGTTAAAAATTATTACCGGTGGGTGGAAGGCAGTTCTTTCAAAAATGCATTCCACGTTATACTAGTAACGAGAGGGAAACCTTTGAATATAATCGTAGAGCCAATGTTGGTAGGTTTTGTTGCGAGGTAGAAGTGCAATTTCGATCACGTAAATGGTATAATAAGAGGCAAGAAACGAATAATCTAAATAAATAAATAGTGAATACAAATAAATAGTTCTCCATGAAAAAAAGGTGCAAAAGAAAAAAATTCTTGGGCGATTACAATGGTTTATTATTGAATACTAAACCAAAATTATCATCATTGTAACAAGTAAACAACGTTGCGATACTACTTTAAATCATACTAAATACTTAGCGTTAAATTTTCCTTGAAGTACCAGAAACCCGAACTGCTATCCGTTATCCATTTAAATAAAATTAACCACATCGGGGTTCTCTCTCTACAACCTCCACTATTCAATTGTAGATAAGACGATCCAGCAGTTTCCGATAGCCAATAAGGGAGGTCCTTGATGCGCAGGCACGAGTTCGTTGATTAAGACATTGAACCCCTTCGCGATTGTTCGTTCGCGCGTGAAATGAGCTTTGTGTCCAAAATCTCGAGTCAGAGGATCCCATTGAGATAGATGAACTATCGATCCTATTCAATCCGGAGACAAAATCAATATTTCCTTCGTTTTCATGAATAAGGAGATGATATTTAAACAATCATGATCAAAAGATGCTCAATGCTTGCGACTGAATGGATGTATAGTTTGGGCCACTCTTATAGACGTCGAATGACTGTGATGGTCGAGGAGAAAAAGTGAATCAGTATACCTTATTAAAGAAATTTTTTGGATAGGATAAGTTGAAGGTTAAAATCTAGGCGATTTATGGTAGGGTTCTACTATAAAAATAAACGAAAATACCAATTAGATGTTGCTAAAAATAGAATTCAATTTCACGATAGCAGTGGAGTAAATAGGTTTAAGTGTTGTGGCCTTGAGTATTGTGGTCAAACAGGTAGGCAATTTCGAGAGAGATTTGAGAACACGAGAACAATTTTCTTGGTATCGAGGAGACAAAGAGACAAATTCCACTGATTTTAAATTGTTACACCGATTTCGGCGATAAGACCATCATCAGTAACAATTTCACAACTACGAGATTGTTACTCACAACTGTGAATCGTGAGATAGTTACTGATGATGGCTTAATCGCCGAAGTCGATATAACAATACAACTTATTTTATATCAGTGCAATTTGCAAAATTCTTTTTCTATCTTTGCGAAATGAGATTCCACAATCTCAGCGCGAGTAATTAGGCAAAAAATAAAATAATAAATAAATAAAAAGAAAACACCTAAGAGAATTCTCCCATGCTTTTAGTTTTGATCTTGCAGATATAGCAGTTCATCGAGTATCTTCATTTTTGTGCTTATGGTAGCATTTTGGCTGTACTTGAGAAATTTGAAATCTTCAAGTGTAAGAGCTGGGAAATATCTCAATGATGTAATTCCACGAGGATATTCTCCACTAAAAGGTTCCTTTCCGTAAAAGTTCATTTTTCATTACTTCTTTCACTTCGATTTTAGCCAACAGAAGACAAGGTTCCTTTTACCTAGAACGATTGGATGTGTCCTCACTGTAGAACTTTCAGTTGTAAGATTGTCACTGATGACAGCCTTAACAAATCGATTAAACGATATAACTCATCTAAAATGAGTAAATTCCGTGACTCCTTAAGAGTGCGATAATTCAGTTACTGGTTAGCCTACAGCGCAGAGACAGATTATGCCGAAAGTGTTCCTAGCAATTATGTTATTTTGGCGATTATGAAGCAAGCGATAATTGCCAGAATATAATTTTCCTAAACAAACGTCAAAAATAAAACCGAAGGCAGGGAAACGATTTTAAAAACTTTAAACTTCAAACAATACATGGAATCCCTCTCCAGTAAAGCTCGACCATCCGATTTTGGCTGGCTTGAGACCACTCTATCGCCAACTACTTATTCCATTCCAATTGTAATAAGGGGAAAATCCTTGGATTTTCTAGACGTAGAAGATTAAAGACACGATGATGAATAAATGCGTGGATCCTACAACGCGGATGCCGACAGTAGACTACATAACGGATTACCATTGGTTCCGAACGTTATCCGTATTGTATGAATTTTAATCAATTTGAAGCCGAGTTCATTTCGTACTGACTTGTCAGGAATTTCCCTAAGCCAACGAGAGATGCAGCGAACATTCACGCAGCTACATATTTATACAGTTAATTCAAAATGGATCGTTGTTTCCGACGGATTTCATCCCGTCCGGAAGACTAATAATTCGTAGCGTTTTCGTAGGGATATTCATCAGCCGGGCCACTAAACCAATCTACCAATTAGGCGCACAATGCGATGCGCCTCTGGGCCTAGCAGAATCTGATTGGAAAGGGGGAGTCCGGCGCT
Source organism: Tupiocoris notatus (assembly GCA_037159825.1). Taxonomy (NCBI): domain Eukaryota; kingdom Metazoa; phylum Arthropoda; class Insecta; order Hemiptera; family Miridae; genus Tupiocoris; species Tupiocoris notatus. The sequence goes on from JASJUZ010000838.1 coordinate 13,115, forward strand.
CTTCTAATTGAGACCGAGCCCAAAACGAATAAATGCGTAACGATTTCCTAAAAAGAGACGCCCAATACAAATCCTGTCTCTCTATTTTTAATGGTGAAATAAAGTAAGAGAAAAAACCGGGCTGCTAAATTCCGTTTGTAATTCCCGGGAGCGAAAATATACTGCTTCAAAAGGAATACCGAGAAAAACAGACCAATTTAGACACGGTTGGGTGATATTCTCGGCAGAGAGTAATTCGATGTTCTTTTCGCTTCTGCCAAGGGAAATTTTTTCACCGACAAAACAATTTGTTAAATTTTTCGGATTAGTCGGATGATATTCCTGCCTTCGGAAAACACGTAACATGAGCCTAATTAGTCATTACTCGTAATACCGTCGTTGTAAAGCGGTATATTATTCCTTTGAATCAATTATGATTTAAGTAGACTTTCACTGGCGATTGTAACTAAACCCGACAAATTGTGAACGTTTCCACCAAACAACAGATTTGAAAGTGAAAACTCCGCAGCAACAGAGGTAATTTTAATAATTTTTCTTTTTCTTAATTTTGATATCAAACACACCTATGTTTCAAAAAATCCGTGATATAATAATCCCCTGAAATCCCCCAAAAACACCATTAAAATAGAGTAGCGAGATGGTCAAAGAATTGGGCCATTGACAGACCATGATTGTTTTTTGGAGAAAATTTCAAAAATTTAGTTGATATAGCTTCCTCAGAAAAGTGTTGACGGCGGACGACAGAATTTTATACGATATTCGGATTCTACATGCCTTGAAACGCAAAACATCAAAGTTTGAGGGGGGAAATGTGGAAATTTTTGTCTAGGGCGATTACGATGGTTTGTTATTGTATAATAAACCAAAAATGATGATAGCTTCATTTGTGACAATTAATTTGACGGGTACCGACATTCGAATGAGCAGAAGGATAAAATATGCATCAGTTGAACAATCTCCAAATCTCCAATTTAACGTTAGTTAATTAAAATGATTTGTTTAATTATTCATTATTTATTTGATATCGAGAACAGAAAGTTTCATAGAATGAACAGCAGAAAATCACTCGTATAGCTAGGTACTCAGAGGCAGACTCCGTTTGTAAAATGTTCTTAACAAGCCGTCGAATGCTTTTGCTGAACTATTCGCAATATTCATTGCAGAACTGACAAACCGTCAAATCCAGACATGCAAGGATTGGTTAAATAGGTAAACTAGATGAAATAAAAATAAAAACTGTGAAAACTCAGCGGAGCTCGCCGAAAGGGAGAGAATATTACTAGATGAGGACACCTCCAACATCTTTAACAAATTTTATTAGGTTACTGGAATTATTACTCAGCTATTCAACATTTTGAAGGATAATGCTGCAAATGATGCTATGCTTCGGTTCAATTCGGATATTTTCATCTATTTGTGAACCAGGTTAGTTTGGGAAAATTAGCAATTCATGACACATCAGTGATAATTATGAACAAACCTCGATCACGAAGGTGAATTCGTTTATAGAATAATAGCACTACGCGATTCCAAGAGTGCGTTTTCAAAATATTCGCGCAAAAACCGATTACGAGAAGGTAAATCGAATGAGGTTAAATTGATTCTACGAGTTACTTCCACGTTCACTATAATAACCGAGAAACCGACAAATAGGGAAGAGTTCAGTAGCAAAAGCCACAAAAAATGCATAAATCTCTCAAACTCACTCAAGTAAAACGAAGATTTAAAGGGGAGTTAGGTTTTGCAAATTTAATGCATAATATTAACATCTTTCCGTGTTCCATTTTCCAACGCAAGTCGACCGGATTGTTTTTGAGCAACGCATCCTAACGAACTCGGCCAGGTTTAAGGGAAAACAAACGGTACACAATTTGTGTGCGGTAGCTCTCTTCTCCCGTGACGTAGATGCTCTCGGGTTTTTGAACACAAAGCAAGAATTCCTCCTCTTTTACCAGTCGACCGAGGGGTTTCCATCTTGGTTCCATTTGGGCGGAATTTCAACGTGTAGAAAGACACACGGTTTTTTTTTTTACGTCAAAAGAAAACATAAAGAGAAAGCATGTTTGTCGGAGGTAAGGAATAACTTATGTCAGAGGTTTTCAGAGGCTTTAGCAGACCGCATTTACAGTGACATCTATAGGTAATGAACAAAGTGAAGGAAAACGCACGAACAGAACAACGTTTTCTCTTGAAATGAAAATGTCTCGATACTCGGCAACCGTAGAGCTCATTTTCGATTAATATTGGTGAATATTTTAAATGTCTCACCTTATGCGCTTCGTATAATATACAGTTTGTTATGTTATAAGAAATTTTATGACTATATCATTCTTAACTACAATAAAAATAAATAGGTACATAGATCCGCAATTCGCTAGATCATCTACGCATTTCTAAACTTTCTTTGTTCAATTTAATAAGCAAAACAGCAGAATTTGGACAATATTTCAACAATTGAAACTCCCAGTTTAGATGGGGGAGTTATTAATTAAATATAATTATTATTAATTGATGTAGGAGCCTAAGTAAGATTGAAACAATTTTAAAAAATAGCTAAGCTTAAGATTAAAGATTGCTTTTTGTAGTTATGATGAAAACTTGAGTCGGTGGATCACGTAATTCGTATAGGAAAACATGCGGAGGAGCAAAACAACTCGGAAATAGAAGGGAATTGATCCGCTTCTGCTTGATATTCAGGCCTTAGTATTCGCTCCGGCTTGAACCTCTTTTATTATATAAGAAGATCATGAACTCTGTACCATTTCACGATTTTCTCCCGATATTTTCAAATTTCGCCCTCGAACCGAAGATAATTTTATTCCAGGCCAGAAAAGCACAAATTCGCGGTAAGCAACGAACAGTAATTAATGATTAACAATTTCTAAACGATCTATGTTTAGTCGTACAAGCGTTTGGATAACAGAATAAACCCACTAATAACCCAAGTTAAAAAGTTAGTAAAAATTCGTTCTTACAATCACAGTAAAGTGGGTCGAATTCCCGTTTTCCCAGGCACTGACTCAAGGCGAATTGCTCTGTTAAAAATACGTACGGCAGATCCGATTATATGCAATCAAGTTGAAAACCAAAAACAGAGAAAAAATGAAAAAGTATGCGGTTTTTGGCTTTAAAATATTGCCAGTTTTTGGCACTTAAATGTTCAGAAACCTGCCGCACACTCGTATTACTCAGAAATGGACATCCCAAAATGGATTAAAATTCGCCAGGAAAAATGACTATTTGTACAGTAGAATCAGTCGTCTATTCATATGCGTCGCCTATTCCCGAATAATGTTTAATCTAAAACCGGTCAAAACTCAAGAGGGAGCTTTGGGCATGCGAAACGGCTGTACTGAGAAGATTTGAGGATTTCGAACCGCAGCAGATTAGTTTCTGCGGTTTTCCCGGTTTACCCTTTCGATTCGCTTCTCATTTCCGTGCGAGTTGATTGTCGAACCGTGAAACCGATTGGGTCAAATACTCGGTCTGGTCAGATGTGTTTAGATTAACGGAGCTTCCGACAATCAAATCCGTTGGGCATATGCAAATTTGTAATTTTACGCATGGCGTTGTATTGATACAACGCATTCTGTAAATGCCCTCTATCTCAAAAGAGGAAGCAATTTTAATGAACGAACTACACTGCTAAAATGGAAAGCGTTTTGCCACTGATTGAATCTCCTTGAACGCTTTTTCGTCTATTAACCAAAGAAATGATTAAAATCATTCTAGACAATGACGAGAAAATTGCGTTTAATGAGACCGGCCTAAACAGATCAACATGCGCAATATTCAGATAATATTTATACAATTACAATTTTCTAAAATCACGCGATTTTCTTCGACGCAACGATTGATAGCTACACATTTTCAATCAAATCTGAAGGTCGAATAATCCATAAAAATTTCGATTTGATAAAGATGAATAAATTAAAGATGAATCGGTCAAGTCCGACGAAGATAAATTTCGGGATGAACAGAGGCGCTAAAAATACTGGATCACATATCGAAATGTTTTGTCTAACTTTAGCGAAATCTCACATCTAGTTTATTTTTTGCAATGTTGATAGAGAATACTCATAGATGATGATATGCTACACTAATCGGCAATTATCGATCATCAGTAACACCGAATAGAAACGTGAAAATAGTGACGGATTTTGACAGTCGATGATCGATCGACGTATTTCGTTTTCTCAAATCACAATAGAACAGCACGTTGTTCAAAATCGAAGCCGAGTCGGAATCGAATTTCCGAGAAAAGCCATTAACCTAATCCAGATTGATAGTGAGGCGCCTGTACCCAGTTTCATAACACACCTTCAGAACATTTTACCTCATTTCTTTCGTTTCGATTTTAGCTACAATGTTTTTCAGCATTTACAAAAAAATATTGCTGAATAAAAAATTGAGCACTAAAACTGAACTAAAATAAGAAAAAGTGCGACATTTAAAGGCTAATCTTCCACGAAAGAATGACGGCGTACCACTAATTTTTGATTTGAAGAGTGTATTATTTATTTATACAATTACGGTTAAAGTATTGGTGACATTGGTTACAACCCCGGCGCAGGTTTAGGAAACATGCTAGAACGCTAATTGAAGTTCAAAAGATTCAGAACTGCACAAGACGAAATCATGAAAATTTTGAAAAAATAAAATTCCGCTCAATGAATTTCTGTCCGAAGAAAATACTTGTGTAAAATTTGATTCTAGAGGAGCCAAGGGACTGAACGAAAATTCACAGAAATTTTGGAAAAGTTGGAAATTGTTCATGGCGAAATTTTGTTATGTAATAACTTTCATTAGAAGGACCAGTATAAATATTTATCCCCGCGAGTAGCTCCATAATTGTCTTCCTCGACTCAACAAAGAATTTAGCCAATTTCATTCTTAATAGAAGAAAACCCCAATAAACCGAAGAAAACCAATTGATCGAATTAGGGGAAAAATTAGCGTTTTTGCAACCAGCTTAAAATTAGAATTTTTAAATAATTGACCGTCGGGCTGTTCTCAAAGAAAACGAACGGGAAAAACCGAATTCGAGAAGGCAATAGTTCAGAAAAAAGTCTCAGCAGAAGCGGAGGTTTATTGCTTGAGCTATAACTTTCTTTCGGTGCCCAAGTCGAGTGCGGGTTATTTCGACACGAATCAAAAGCACTTACTAACCGAGCAGCCCACGTAGGGCCGTAAGTCAAACAGATTTCATAACTCGCTGTTATGAACCTGAAAGCATTCCCGAACCCTGGGTACCAAGAGAGAGGAAGAAGGAGAGAAAACCTTTAGGCCGAAACCACGAGGCTTTTCGAGGGGCTATCCGATCCGGCAATAAGCTCGAAACGGCCAGAAACAGAAGGTGCGAAGAATTTCAGAATTCCTTCTCCGGTGGAATCGTTTTCCCTAGGTTATAAACTCTTGTTTACACAAAACGATGGAAAGTGGGTGCTCCAACGCGGAAGATGGAGGCGTATAAATATTTACGCTATAGGAGCTGAAGGAGTAACTACCTATCTTGAAGGGCAGGAACAGGCAGTTGGCCAAACCTGGAGGAATTTACGATAAATTATTTAAGGCCGACGAAACAATACATTATAAATGCTTGTCTGGCAGGTTATGAGGTACGATGGCTTCAAATTACGTTCCCTTTGTCCGCGGCAAACATAAGTGCGAATGAATTCAACTGGCCGCTAAACAAATGGACAGGGCTGAGCTAATCTCATATAAGAATATTTGCGAGAAGCGTCGAGCTTTTCAAGTTTTTTTGTTTTTTCCCCGAGTGCTTCTTTATTCAAAATAAGTTTACAATAAAAACTGAGCACTTAAGCCCATCTAGTTACTGCAAGAGCTTTTCAAGTAAACGGCTTTAAGAAAAGTTTTAATGTCATTATAGGATATCATAGCCTCAATTTCTGGTTTATCATTCAATAATAAACCACTGTAATCGCACACGAAAAAACTAACCCCCTAAAAATGTGATCTTTTACACTTTGAGGCACGTAGAACCCGAATATCGAATGAAAAAAATTCTATCCTTCCGCCGTACGGCATCAACACTTTTATGACGAAACTAAAGATACTAAATTCTTTAAATTTTCACCAAAAATCAATCTCTGCCTGACAATGGCTCTATTCTTCAGCCAAACCGTGACGTCAATTATAAGCGTTTTGTTCAGGAGTTTGAAGTGGGGAAATTAGTATTTTCGAACTTTTTTTTGGACGAAGATGTGCTTGGGATCAATGTCTATTTTTGTAGATTTTCAATGTAGATTTTTGGACGTTGAATCGAATGAGACTAGAACATAGTCGATCAAGTTGATCGTTCTCGAGTTATCGCAACTTTTGTGCGGTTGTCGAGATTCTGAGATATTTGGCAAGGTAGTACGTATAACTCAATCATTTGTGGAGCTGTCGTTCTATACTCGTTGGAAAGCTCGTCAAACACTCCTTATCTGTATCGCTAAGGAGGACAATTAAGTTTACTTTAATTTAAGTAAATGAGAAAAATAAAAATATTTAAAATGCCGACAGTAGCCAAGGACTTCGCCCGGAGTTTCAAATATGTTCGAAGGTGAAAACGTTCACAATAGTTTGGGTTAGGACTATCATGAGTGGATTCCCCGACCATGATTGAAGCAAATGAATAATAAACCACTGTATAATCATTTGCAGCGTTTTCTGAACTTGTTTCAAGTCAAGGGTAAATGTGTGTGAAGTCGAGAACTAAAAATAAACAGAAAAAATGTGTAAGTTCTTTACCTCATAGAAGAATAATGACAGATAATTTTAAGGGGTACTTTCTAAAATTGCCCAACTCAGCCACAGAAAATTTCTGAACAATTGGAAGAAGGATTGCGATTTTAGTGAGATGAATAACAAACAAGCGCGAAGGCCTTTGAAAATGTTCGCACCAGCTTCCTCGAGCTTCGAAAACCAACAGCGAAATCGATCTTCAACGAGTTGAAATTGGCTTCGTAAATGTATTCAGCAGTTTTGCAGATTACAGAAATGCCAAGCCGCTCATGATGGCTAGATAAACGAATTGACAAGGCACGTTTGAACGCATAGCCACCTTTTTTGAGCGGTTTCGACGTATTGAAGTGAATTAAGCCTGCGGCACAAATGCGTTGAGACCGCAGAGGCAAAACCTATCGGTGCGACTGTCAATTACCTTGTCACTTCTATTTCAAGCCAGTATCCGAGAACTCTGTCTGGTCAACCAGTCAACCACTAGCGGTTCAGTTCAAGCCTACTCTGATTGAGAGACTCAAACCTCAGCTCTTCTTCCTCCGATGAATCATTGGCTTTCTGAATTCGAGTTATCTTCAATTTCCGACGCGGCAACAGCACTGCGGTTTGAATCGGAGATCTCGATTTTGACATCCGGAGAAATGGTTGCAGTAGCAATATATAATGGATAGAAAAGCAGGTTGATCTTAGCTGATGAGAAAATCGGTCTATTAAAATTGTAAATTGGGGAATGAATAATTTAGCAACCAATCGATCGAACTAGAGAACCACAATTGGAATTATTTTTTATACATTCGATTATGGTTCTTTATAATTATTTTCTTATACATAAAAGGCACGAGAATGCCTGTCTATCTGCATTATGCAAATCACAGGGGAAACCTATTTAAAAATTTAATCGAATTTAACTGATATAACGGAGATAATATGAAAAGTTATGATACTTTCTGACGACAAACGGACAGAGACGTTGCTCAGTAAGTGCTTCTATACATTCATTTCATCTTATATGAAAATATAATCTGTTTTGCACATCACGTTAGAACTAAAAAATAAAAGTACAAAGTAAAAATTATAATAAAAGTACAATCCAAAAAATTTTATTATGTTTTTGCATTGTTGAATTTCGTCTTAGCAAGCATAGAAATACTGCTATAAAAGCCAAAATAATATATAGTAACAGCAAAATTGTAACATTGCACAAAGCAAGTTCTCAACAAACGAGATTAACTAAACACACACCTTGGCTTGTTGCTTATTGCATCTAATCTGATCCTAATCGAAGAAAAATGCAAACGTGAGAAATCAGTCCGAAAATTGAGTCCAAAAATAAGTCGTTCAGCGATCTCAAACCAAAAATCTAATTGACGTTAAGGTGAAGGACATACTTAAAGATCACGAGTTGCGCAATGCGCTGTAAGATTCAGCTACGCAATATCAATGCAATCCGCCCACAAACGTCGCAGATCGATAGCTAAAGTCTGCGTTTCATGTGACACGGAGAAACATATTTAAAAAAACTGTTTTTGGTGAAACACATTTAAAAATTCTGTTCTTGGTGAAATCACACCTTAGATTAACAACGCTTAGAGATATGTATGTTGAAGTGCCATCGAAGAAATGGATTATATCAATAGAGACATTATTCATAGACCCATACAGCTAATTCTTGACAGAATAACGCTAAGTTTTGAAACAAAAAGTGTGTTTTTTTTAAACCAAATTAATAAATATGACAATAATGGAATTCGTCAATTGCTCCAAGACTAAACACACACACCACATAAACAAATGCACATTACAATAGATTTTGAAAAAAATCCAAGGTATTTACTATGATAAAAAATTAGCGCCAATAGCCCGAGCACTGACAAATTAATAGGTGTTACCCCCTTAGTTTTGGTTCATTATTCAATGAAAATCAATTGTGACCGCCAAAAAATCGAATCCCTCGAATATTTATCGCGTTACGTGTCAAGCCATGAAAATCCACAAATCCAATTTAAAAAAATTTCTGTTCGTATTTCTATCGTAAATTTTTAGTGAAAACAATACCTACATACTTTTTTTCTCCTGAGACTGAAATTTGACAAATATATCCACAAGAAATGAATGAACACAATACGGTAATTTTCTCAACAGGATTCAACGATTCCGGTTTTTTAATCGAACCCGCCACAAAAAAACTAAACCAGATCAAACTTTTAGCTAGTTAGAATAAGCTAACAAAAATTTAGCTATTATAGTTTCATCAGAAAAGTATTGACAGCGGTTGGACATTATTTTTTCAAATTTGATATTCTACATGCTTTGAAACGTAAAACGTCAACTTTTGCGGGGAGGAGGAGAAAATTTGTCTAAGGAAACGTTTTCTGAGAAAACATTTCTGAGGAAACTATCAGATAAATAATAATTTTCATATTAATCTTCTCTTTTTTTTAACGAAAACGGCTCAATTCTTCATCAAAATTGCTACCTCGTCGTACAAGCCAAATCTTGTAAGTCGCCTACCTATTATTAGCTAGGAATCCTGGATAATAGCGAATCTGTTTGCCAAGCAATTACGCAGGTCGATGATCCCGGTAAACCCGGTGATCCCGGTAAACATGATGAAAAATGTGAAAAATACGAAACGCTGATTTGATGCAGGCCTCCGCCGTAACTTTGCCTCAATTGCTGAAGTCTGTGGGTACAGCTCCCAAAATCCAGCTCCAAAAAAAAAAAAAAAAAAAAAAATTGCCGAGCGATTCTAGAAGCTTTTCAATACAAGACACTTTCAATTGACAACCTGTTTCCATTTTCGACAAATGTAGGGGCTTAACCGATTCATCTCCCGCAGTACAACTGCTCCTATAGACCAACTGAGACCGCCCGTGACCTCTGCAAACGCGCTACCATTCGGAATCCATCGCGTAATAGAAGCGGAAGAGATGTCAGCATCGAAAAGCGGAAAGGTTATATGAAAACCAGTTCACCGTGAATAATGCGGTCAATATCGTAGGCCGCGAGCTTCCTCGCCTCGAGTCAACGCCAAGCTACGTTGGAATGACGGCTTTATTTTTCTTGCACCAAGAATAACCGCTCAGATTAGTGCACTAAACTGGAGATATGAGATCGCTAGGATAGAAAATAAATTTGTTATGACGCGCAGTATCGATCGCGTATAACTTGAAAAACAAGGTTCAAATTTGATTGAACACGGATTGAACAAAGATCATTTTCAATAACATCACCAGACATTTTTGGTTGTTTCCAAAAACCTTTTTCATGATGAGGTTTTAAGGGAAAAGTTAGGCGACCGATTTTCCGGGTGGTTTATTATTTAATAAGGAAACATTGTAATCGCTCACCAAAAATTTTTTCCGACATCCGAGTATCGAATAAAAATATTTACGCCCGTCCGCCGTCAAAACTTTCCTGACGAAAATATGGAAGCTAAATAATTGAAATTTTCCACGAAAATCAATCTTGGCCTGACAAAGGCTCAATTCTTCAACCAAATTCGACCTAAATTTCAAGGGTATTTTAGAGGGTTTTACGTGGGGATTTGAATTTTCGAAGGACCTTAGGACAAAGGTTTCTTTGATATCACTTTCTGTCAATGTTCGGACGCTGAATCGAATGAGACCATTATGAGTCAACTCAGCTTTTATGCCAAATTTTTGAGATTTTGAGAAATTTGGAAAGATGGTGTAGCTCGAGACTTTCCAGAACTATAAAAAACTTTCTATACTCGTTTGAATGGTACCCCGTGCAGCTATTTTTATTTAACTTTTAATTAAATAATTAAGAAAAATAATAATTAAAATTACGGTAGTTGCATGGAGTTTCCGAAAACACACTAGTCCTGGCCATGCATTTTCGCCCATTTGGGCCTCTTTAGGGCGATATAGAAAAAGATCCTCTTTCGGACGAAAAACGGCTCTCAATGCTATTATTAACTTGTCTTCTCAAACCAATCGGTCTATCACTGCGCTTCATGTTTCCCTAAAATGGAAGTTCGATGTATTCGGCATTAAATACTTTCCAATTAGTCGAGAACAGAATACTCGGGGATGTCCCGAGAATTAACGGGACTAAAAAAAAATAAGCTAACCGGAAAATCTGAGTGCGTAAAAATATCTCTGATCTAAACTGAATCCGAAAATTTCAATACGATCGAAACGTTGGAGTTCTCACCGACTATAATTCACGTAAGATCGATGAGGGAAGAATTTTTCGTGTATGATTCGTATTTTGTGCATAAAGTGAAATAATTGTGCATTGTGCAAACAAATAAGTTTTTGTAGGGTATTTCCAATGGATAAAAAAATATATAGGTAACTTTTTTCTAATCGAATTTCAAAAAAATTCAATGCTAGTTCAACATCAGTAAATAATGACAGTTCACTTCTTTAAGCCAAACAATGAACAATCGCATATTTCATATTTTACCGTAATTCCCTCAGCCGATTGCGATCGGATCTTAGTCTTGACCGATGAACGGTTAGCGTATTCTTGACATTTTGACCAATTCTAGACTTTTATGTACTTCCGAAGCAACACTGAGAACCTTTCTCGGTAATAAATGGATTCACGACGAATTGCCATCGGTTCTGAGCGACCAAGAATGATTTATCGCCCAAGTCCGCATTCAGGAACTTGTAGGAGCGAGTGAGTGGCTTTTCTCACCAAACGTGATCTGCCACTTTTCTCTTCCAAGTAGAAGTAGAGAAAACAGCGAGAAACTGATCTCGACGGAAGAAAGAAGCGGGAATAGAAGAAGTGGAAGAAAAATAAAACCATGGGAAGTCAAGGAATTGAAGGAGGTTCCCTCGGACATCTGACACCTCATATCCACCGAATTGGCGTTGTTCTACTTCAGCCGACACTGAAGATAGCAACTTCACGTAGAACGAAAAGCTATTAACGCAGTTACACAACAAAGTTACAGGAAGCAGAAATGACTTCTAAGGGTACGTTTCTTTTTAAGACGAGTACCAGAGACGGGTTAACGAATAACAACAGTGTTAAGAACGGATCCAATTGCTACACTTCACTCAACTCGTAATTTTCAGGGTTAATTTAAAAAATCAGTATAATTCCTAATTTAAAAAAAATATCCGATTAAACGCAGAGGTGTGGATAGATCGCATTTACTTCCATGTTTGAGTCAGTAACAGGTACGGCCAATTATACAACCAAGAAACATGCCAAACAAACAAAAGAACAAGAAACATACAAATGCCGCAACGACCTTTGGATAAAGTGGAAGTACTGTATGTGACCGCAAAGTTAGAAATCAATCGTCATTCATCCGCCTAGAAATCGTTTCAAGAAATCATTTTATTTTTAAACGAGCAAGGAGACCCATAAATTCAAAACGCCCAAATAAAACAACTGAAAATGCGATTTACAAGGAAGTTATGTGTGTGACACCAACGACAAAAAACCAGGGACATTCAGCTGACATAAAAAAACATTTGAACTTCCCCACCGTTGAAATATATTGATTTTAGCGGTCTATAAAAATCAAACTAAAAGAATCTATGGTCATCATCTGTTTGCCATAACGAACGTTTAAAACCTCGAACATTAAAAAATGGAGACTCTTGTTCCCTGTAGAATCGAAATAGAAAACACTTTGAACTGCTACATCTCGGAAGTACTGTGTGTTATCCCAAATCTGAAACCGGCTAATGTGGCTCTTTCGGGAGAACATCGAAAATTTCATCGAATTTCATCCATTTTTCACGAAGATGCCGGTTTTTGTCACTTTTGGCCACAGACAGACGGACAGACACTTTGACAGAAAGTATTCCTGAT
>JASJUZ010000839.1:0-22204 GCA_037159825.1 Tupiocoris notatus
GTATTTTCGACCTAGAACTACGTGAGAAATGCGACTCTTAGAAGAGCAGAACAATTACCACCTGAGGTCATAACATTTTATTACTACCCGATTGCAAATAGGAGTTTTGATTGTGAAAGTTAAATAAATCGCATTGTTCTCTTTGGAAATATTCTGAACTAAATTTAATGAACAAAACGGATGTAATAGAAATAAAATAAGCATTTAATAACTGAAAAATATTTGATAAAAACGTAATAAAAGATAAAAAATTTACTGAAAATTTTTCGACGCAAAATTACCTGCAAAAGTGCAGCTCCTGCAACTGCACCTGCGCATTGGAACGGAATGTAAAGTATTGCCATTATCAGTCCGATCCTTCCGCAGACCAATAGACCCAATGTGACGGCTGGATTGATATGTGCTCCACTCACGTGTCCGACCATCTGGAATCATATTGGAAGCAAATTATTTGTATATAATTTGTTCACCGGTTTGCTACTAGTTCACTATACTATACAGTAACTCACTATACAATAACTGAACTATTTCAAAAGTGATTGCAATGGAGAATGAGATTTTTAATCTTATCTGCACCTCTCTTCGAACATTGAACGATTGGGCAGTACAATACACAAATTATGTTACTGGCGAAAGTGCTTGGAACATTAAAAATTTTTTAGATGAGACCATAGCGTGATTTTTCTCGCCCTCACACAAATTAGCGGTAAATTGAGTTGTCAAGTTCCACACATAGTTGTTAGGATAAACACACATTGAATTGGTCCAGCTGCGAAAATATTTCGCCGTCGCAACACGACGATCGCTCTTCAAAATAACGATTCTCAGTTGAAATGTCAAGTTGGGAAGATGAGTCGTCGATAACGTCATTGAGAGCAGATGTCGTGACTGAGCGAGTGGTACACCTTTCGTCATTCATCCGCCCCCATTTGTATCAAATTAGCTCGCAGTTGTACTTGTTCTTGTCCCAGGGAAGAACTTTACACACCAGAGGACCTTTTTGCACTATCAGTTAATATGCAGTATATTACTGGTACGCATTTTTATTCAGTCCATAATCAAGTCTGTAGACTACTCTCTCTTACTTTCACCTTGATTATTTCAATAGATACAGTTATTTGCGCCGGTAGTGGAAGTACTGGGTGTTATCCTTGTTCCGAATTAAACTATTTTGACAGTTGCAATTTTCCTTTTACAGCGATAACAGTATAATTCTATCTCATTTTTCTTAGAAGCATGCTTCTAGCTAACCCATCCAATTTTAGGTATGTCCTTGCGGAGAATCGATTAACATAGTATAACTGCCTCTCGGACACACTAACCTAAATAGTAGGCAATACTGTCGATATTACTAGTTCCTGCCACCCGTGGGAACATCGCAATTAGGAGTGTCCGTTGTTTTGAGTTCACTTCCCAAAACTAATTTGAGAGAAGAAATCGTAGCCTAATTGCACGGACTTCCCAGCCCAGGTTCAAGGTTTCGGAACATTCAAGGCGATTTACGACGTTTCGTGCTTCTCTAGTTGAAAGAAATAGTAGTGTGCACTTGTACTGAATGGGAATAGCCAAATACGAACGAAGCTAATATTGGTTTAGTTCAGATCATTCGACAAAATCGCTTGAGATGGAGAAAAAGCAATACTTCGAGAAAACCCGAACTAAAATGTTTGATTACTCCGAAGGAAGGGTTTTCGCGAGTCACTGCGGTACTCCTAATACATTATAGATCAAGGTCTTTTATAAATACCAATATCTTCTTCTGAGTCTACAGACTTGGACATTACTCGAACGCCTAAAAAATCATTATATGACGAGTTTATAATTATCAGACATATTCATATTATTTTGGTATTTGGAAGGACAGAAGAGGAATAATTTGCAGCTATGAATTTCGAAGGCGCAGCCGGTGAGGCATCGTAAAACTCCAAATAGCCACTTTCACCGAACGATGTTACCTTACGGCAATTTTACAAGTACGTTCAAAGCTGTCAACGAAAGCATGTTAATTTCCAGGGAATTGACGACTTCGTCCAAAATGGTTGTATTCTCCGTGAACGTGAGAAACTTTAGAAAGCAGAGTTTCGATTATTTCTGTCTTTGAACATTCACAAATCATATAATACCTATGTTTAAAAAAGAAAACGTTTGCCGTATTACAGCACCTTAACGCCTTCAAAACCAACTTTTTTCATTGAAATTTTCCCTGAAAATTTTATGAGAACAATTAGCAATTATGAAGATCAACAGAAAAAATAAAAAACACTAACGAACGTGTAATTTGACATTGACAAATTATAACGCTCCAGACGACAAAATCACTCTACGCTCTTAGATTTTCCTCCCACTAATTTACGGTTTCGATTTTCAGTCCATGTAAATCCGCTTAATATTGCGTCAATGCCTACTTGCCCAACTAAGCTCCTACCATTCTCAAACTCTCTAAGACTCAAAATTGCCCAATATTCAAAACTCGTTTTTCCCACGATTTGAAGTAGATCAACCGATCGAAAGAAAAAAAGGGCCCGTATTTGCATTTAAATCCAATACGGCAAATGGATAAACGATTTCAAGATAATTCCTTCGCGGTAGAGCATCTCGAAGTAGTGCAATACCGTCACCCAACGCAATGGCTGGCTGATGGACCTGGGTAATGTTCCAGTCCATTACCACCTACCACCGCCTACTAACCACTGACTGCCACCTACCAAGATCATGACAATTGCCTTCCCACATTCAATACGAGTCCATCTGACGAATTAAACGTACGACCTGTTGTCTACGAGCGAATCGTTTCCCATGCTGTATAGTGACGGAACGGTCAATAAGGCGAGAACGTCAAAGGAAATGTCCTGGTGCATTAAATTAATGTTTCACCGAAATTCTCATCAGCGCACAAATGATACCTACGTTTAGCTATGCTTATTTGCAATTTTTTCCTACCATATTAAAGTAAATAATGTAATTTAAATTCGGTTTCAAATTCCAATTGATTAAATTCAATCCTTTTGCAGCATATTATTAGAAAAAGTGAGCAAAACTACCAATTGCGATCATTTACGAATTTCGGCCATTTTGGCCTGACAACCATCATGTGTAATCATTTTTGAACAGCTCGTGGAAAAGAATACGAGTCCAGATAATCTTTTTTGGCTTGAAATTCACGGCCAACGACAAATACATGGTCTATAGTAAGGCCAACGCGATTCTGGTGCTATGCGCTTAATTTGATTTTATTCAATTTTATTTATTTAGCATCTCATTATAAGAATACGTATCCATCTCTTCAATTTTTCACGTGTTTTTGCAGTTAATAATTTTGTTCGTACTCGACGAGAACTATTTCGTACGTGTGTTTCACACTCGATAATTACTGTCTTCTCATCCTAAGTCTGTTCGTCAATCGGGTAACGCGTTTCGCCTAACTGCTCGTCTAGTCTCAATTTAAAGCTTCCTGAGCATTACAGACCGCCTTGGCTTGAACAGTTTGACGTCGGAACCAAGCAGCACCAGAGATATTATTGAATCAAAGAGGGATTTTCTAAAGGGTCGGAATGGTGTGAAATTTCGCGGTGAATCGACTTAATTTTCGATGGGTAAAGAATTCGATGAAATATTGGTAAACTAAATACCGCATACCTATTTATTCAAACTCTGTATAGTACAAAAATGTATGGTTAATTACATTTTAACTGAACGTAAATAACTCCTACGTTTTTATTGCCAACCTGAACGTTACATCATTTAAACGGTGACAACCGAATTGTTTTTCGATTGTTTCGACAATTGCAGGATTATCATTATCATCAGTGTTGACATGAAGGGTTATACGGGAAGATTAATATTGGATATACTATAAGCATACAGATTACCACTTTAACGATTGTAGAGCCGCTCGATCAATGAAACAATTGGAATGTTAAAAGTTATACCCGGAATAATAAAAGAGCAATTTTTATATGAACAAGAGTCCATGATTGTGATTTGAATTTGTTCTATTTTTTCAATATATGCCATGTTTCCCAGCCTTGTTTTCTGCCAATGGCGAAAGGTAGCTCGTGGCAATTTTGTTCCAATGAAAATTATTTGTTTCGTTGAAACTAAAGGATAACGATATTCAACAATAGTTCTGAAACAATTTGTGAAAAAATCGCTCTCCGTTTTTTTACTACCTGTCACACACAAATGGAGACATGTGTGGGATGCGATCAGCCTTTATATACCCAGTATCTGAATGCGGGTTCAGCTGCTAGAGTTCATTAAACTTTCTCGAACACAAGTGCTTTTAGGAGGTTCCACTCAGGTGCTACCGCATGTTTAGGTTCTAACAGTCCATTGAAAAATTCTGCTAATTATGAAAAACATATAGCATGATTTTTAAGCTTCACGTTAATACCAAAAGTTCATCGTGTCCACCTTTATGGCGTCATAATTCCAAAATTCTTACAGACCAGAATAAAAATTTCATAATTTTATGAGAATAGCGCTTTAGTGGTACCTATATTTATTCTTTTCGATTCGACTAAAGCTAGAAACTTACCTGAACCGCAGAAGCAATTATAAAGCCGAATGCGAGGGCGATGGTGAGAGTTCCTGGATTAAGTACGCATGCGCCGCATCCGATGACGACGAGAAGCATGGTGCCCAAAAACTCGGCAACCAGTGCTCGTCCAACGGCATCGAATTTTTCCAACTCTTCCGTACCGAGGAAGCTTTTCGTCCCTGGAGAGAAAAAAGAAACCGCAGGTAAGTATAAATGACGCGAACTATCAGAAGTTTCTTGATGATCCTGGCTATATACAATATATAAAATATTATAAATTTGGGTTTCGCGCTTAGTGTCGTACTTCAATTGAATTAGTGTCACCCAGAAATATATTTTTATTTGTTCAAATACAGGCCCACTTTTATGTTTCCTGTGTTTTCGTATCCTTCCTTCCTATAGAAATAAATATTACGTATAAATAGTACGTTAATTTTATTATTTTTATTTTTATTCTTCTTATTTAATATATTTAATGTATTTCAATGAATGGTAGGGCAATATCATCTTGCAATTACACTCACTTCCACGTACTAGTTGGAGCTGAAGCTACATTCGATTTGTTCAGTAATTGTATTTAATTCGAATTTAAAAGAGGAATTCTAATTCTTTTCGACCAATAAAAAATCAATCGTAGAGACACTATTTACAGCTTTTATCAAACAATGGCTGCTATCCGAAAAACCAATGATCACAGTTTGAAAGAAGTGTATTTTCTCAGTTTCACAGTCGGGTTAAAAAAATTTTCAAATAAAACTGAGCGATTTTTGCAGTCGACCTCAACCTGCATGACGCCTTTGCGCATCAATTTTCTCTCGTGATTACACGTTCCTCGTTCGCGAAACGTTTCTCGAGCTTTGTTATTACTCGTTCGGATCTATGAGATTATGAGATTCTCCGTTGGTAACATCGTCAAATGCTTCAACGATTGCCGTATGCTATTTGTCGACAATTGAATCAGTTAAACCGTTCTTGGAATCGTTTGCAATTATTTCGGATCTTCATGCTGAGCATCACGAATTATATGATTGCTACCTCCGTCGCGGGTTTCGAGAAAATCCCGCCAGCAAACAGAATCGACGGTGTTAGCTGGCGAAATACTCAGCCTCCAAGAAACCAACGAATACGGACGAAGTTTACAATCAAACAGAATTTGAAGATCAAATTGAACTGAACTGAACGCATGGCTATAATTCGGTCCCAAGTTCCGTCGATCAGATGCTCGTAAAAATACGAATTGCAATCATACCTTGAGCCATTTGCTCAAAATAAAAGCAAATAATGAGAAAAAATCAAATCTAATGTTTTCTTGGTTTTCGGCTAGAATCAACTTTATTATCCAATTTATAGCTGTCGGATTTGATACTACAGTGAATGACGAAACGAAGCACGAACGATCAAACAAACTTCCATCGACTCCTTTTCGCAATCGATCTCCGGTAAACGCCACAATAAAGTTCTCGCAGTGGCATTTTTTCCTCACTTTCGCAAGATATCGTAAGCCTTTCTGCTATCGAAAGAAAAACATTTGTTTTATGCCTGAGTCAACAGCTCGTTCCTCGTTTCTGACCTTCTATTATTTGTCGCCGTTAAATTTCATCAAGTTCATCTGGATCACAGCAATGCGGCCTTCGTTTCAACGGAACGACGCGGTTTCACAAACAAATTACGCATTATTGAAACACGCTCAGGTATTTCCGTTTCAGTCCTTGTCAGGTGGCTAACGAATTTACGGCACCTCTAAAAAAATAACCGTAATCTATTTTTATTTACTTTTAAGTGTAAATTCAATATTCCAAAGTAAAGACTTGAGGGGATTCGGATTAGGAGAAAAATTACAGGAACAATTCTCACGAATCAGGTAGGTACTCAGTAGGAAGCTCGGAGTTCGTGTTTTTGCAGTTTAAACGTTCAAATTATACTAATTTCAACAGCAGCTCTTTCAGTTAATTCGGCATATTTTTCAAGTTTCGACTCAACGATTTTTTACTTATTTCCGATCAGTGTAGAAATGGGTTACAAAACTTACATTCAGTGCCGGTTTTTTTTTTCAAGTGCGTGAAATAGAAATCTAGACAGCGCACTGTTAAAAAAAAAAAAAAAAAAAAAAAAAAAAAAAAAATATAGAAGAATTGTACACAGGCATTCTTGATTTATACGTTTGTTCACTTTGAACAAGTAATACCTTGTCTTCCGCGTCAAATGGTTTACATTCTGCTACCTGCCTTCTCGCGTAAGTGGATCCAAACACTCCACATGACAAGATACTACTCTCGTTGACGGCTAATTTTTGTTGAACGAAATACATTGCCTGACGCCTCTTCTTCCATTTTTGACAGGTATTTTGACAATCGAATTGGAATTAAAGGCTCGAAGTGCTATGTTTTAGGTACATAATCGAGTGGTAATGATAATTTTCCCTGATTAGAGTGTTAATGGAATAACTGCGCCGAATCGAAGAATTAATCGACGACTTCTACAATGAACACTAATCTTTGGTAAGAAACCTAAATATCCTGATACAAACTGAGATCTTTGGTCAATAAAGTATCTACGATTTTTGCCACCTAACGTGGAACCATAGAACTATTATTTCGAAAGAAAATAACATTCTTGGCTCAGAAACGAAATTTTGATCCATTTTTTACATTTATTTCATTGGTGTTTTTTTCACTATAAATGGTTTCGGGTCGGTGTCAACAAATCTGAAGAATGCTGCCCGAAATTCTCCCACTTTGCTAGATTTTGTCAAAATCCGGTGTTTCAGTTCGCCGTCAATTGGTTTATTTTATTCAAGGTTTCGAGAGGTCATGTGCCGCATGATGCGTTCACCTCGTACTGATGCGAAACTAATGGCATTAACACGACCACAGAAAACATCGAAGGATAATCTACCGAGTGAATGAATTCCCGAGTTGACATGAGATGGGCACTGCGCCTGTTAGCGACAATACTTGACTTGTTTCTGTGGTCTGTTGGTGGATACGTGGACGAAGTTCGGAATAGAAGTCGCTGCTCTATTCACAGTATGATGGTGTTAAAATTACTGCCAACAAAACGCACCTAGTTACGATTCACATCATGTTCCCGAGTTGAGGCGTTGAAAATTCATGAACTTGACGCGAGACTATTACAGATCCGGTTGATCTCGCGTCGTTTTCGGTTTGTTTTCGAACCCAATTACGAAACGATGCGAGATTTTGGAGTGGCGAGCGTCGGTGCAAAAATGACGTGACGAAATTGAACGGAATTTCCCTCTTTCGAAATTGGATGGGATTCGATCGATTTATGAGCATTAGGGCGGTAACTTTTTAAAATCTTAGCTGACTGGAATACTGGGAATACAGAGAGAAGCCGAGAAATTTTTAGAACGAGATAAATTTCCTCTGCTTGTCAGTTCCACGTTTTTGTCTGCAACTTTTTTTTAATCCGACGAAACTTTCAACAGATATAAGTTCGTCATTTTGGAAGAAGAAAGCAATCGCTAGCCTGTAATGAGTTGCTAATTACCGCATTATTATCTGCTCATTAAGCACAATTTCCATCAATTGGACTGCTCGCTCCTCGAAGGCAAACTTCGTTGAGCTTTATCCTCGATTGTAAATGGTGTGATAAGAGCTTAACCGAACACATGAGTATGTTCCCTAGTTACAGACCTTCTTGATAGAACAAACTTGAAATAATTGGCTGAATAGGAACGAGTTATTTTGAGGTTAACCTTTCCGCTGAGACTCGGTCGGTCGGGGTGAGCGGAAAAAAGATGACATTTATGGGTTCAACGATATAGTAGGCATTATGAGAGCGAGAGAGATGGGGCGAAGTGCAAGTTTAAACTAAAGTATGCCGCGACCTCAACTTCCATTTCGAACGACTATTAAAAATCGTTCATCTACCTAGAGGCAGAAGTTCAAATCTGTATGAAATTACAATCAGATTGATTGTGTTCAATAACCTAAAATGACGAACTTCTTGTGATGAAGTAGAAGCGGACACAAAATTAGGCGGGTGCACCTTTTTGCGCCACCAACAGGTGGCAACTTTGACCGACTATTGTTGCATCGGATTGCTGTTTCGCCCGACCACAATATTTTACTTCCATATTCGCTTATTAAATGGGACTAACGTGATCATCGAAAAAGTCGGAGGAGAATTCGGAAGAAATTCATGTAGTGCTATAATCAGAAACACTTTCAGAAAATGTGTGTTTGTACGTTTGTCTCTGGCCAAAAAGAAACAAAAGTTGCAGTATCTCTGTAGAAAATGAATGAATTCAATAAAAATTTTCCGAAAATGTTCTACAAAAGAATGTACAACATTAGCCGTCTCCGGATTTGGGATTACACACAATACTTCCGAGGTATACGCGTTCGAAGTTTTTTCTATTTTGATTTTCACATGTCAAAGGCGTCAATATTTTTTAACAGTTGAGGTTTTAAAATATTTGTGGTGGCAAGCAGTAGACGCTTGATTTTATAACTATTGGTTCACTTTCGTAATTCCATTGTATCAGCTTTTTTGCCATTTCACAAGTGCGTATTCCGTGTTTAGATTTTCACAGATTCCGAAACTTAATACATTTGAACGCTTACGGTCTAGAAATATTTTTAACGGCGAGCGAAAGACGTTTAATTTTCATTATTAGTGTCACACACCATATTTCCTCGTGATTCGCATTTTTTGATATCTTATTCTTGTTTTTTTTTTCTTCTTTTTTTCTGGGTTCCTTTGCTGTTAAAATTATCCATTTGACAGTTACTTTACTTTATCGTTAGCATCACAATCGTAATTCTTATTAATGATAACAAGAGTGAGATAAACAGACTAATAACTATGAAATTTAGGGTGCTTCGATTCTTCAACGATAAGAGATTCATGGAAGAGCAATCTTGAATTTTTCACCATAAAATCGGGGCCTCAATGTTATCCTTTCGATCGAGTATTCGGAGGCCAACCTGACCTTCTAGTACTAAAGCAATGGGCACTTCAGTTTCAACGGTAGGCTCTCTCAGTTGATTAATGGAATCTTTTGATTAATCAGGAACCGGGCTTAGGGCCATTCAAGTTTGGCTTCAGTGTAGTGAAACGGTCTTTTGTTTGGTAGGAATGACGATAAAAATATGGCTTTGTCGCTTTATAGCGAACCACTCCCTTCGGCTGATTGTTTTGAGATCACGAGCCCGACTGCCGAGACCTTGAATGTTGAATCCCGATCATCTTCGCGGGTTTATAGAGTGGTGGGTGTCGAAGGAAATTTGATCACGTTATAGATGAATTATTCACACAATGAGAGACCATTATTTTAACGCGTTTCCAACCATGAGTAAGGAACGTCTAGTGATTTTGTCTTGGAGTTCTGCAATAGAAACCCGAACCTCTCTCATTCATTTTTCTATGAATCACCCATGTTTGATGACCTCACGCAAATTTTTTATCGTTGTCCGACTTGAAATCATCTCGGCAATAAAATAAATGGCGCATCAGACAATAATTATAACTCTGAGCATGAATAGAGACGAAGAAATAAAGACAATATATATATTTATTCATTTTTTAAGCTGCGAAATTGACAGTATAACCAATTTCCGAAATTCGCACAAGAGCCCAAGGAAAAAACCCTATTAATGTCAAATTTTTATCCATTTTCGCGGTTGAATAAAAATCCATAACGGATCGGAAATTGTTCAGCCGGGGTTTTTCGTGAAAAATTTGATGATTTCGATGTTTTTCAAATTTGGCCGGATGATAACTAATAATGTGCATAGCAAGTATAAACGCGATTTTTATCCATCGACGAAAAAGTAGCTATTGATAAATGGTCTTATTAGCTTATTCAAGATTGGCTAAAGCCTGAAGGACTCGAAGATAAATTTTATCAATAGAGCAAGGTGAATGCGTTTGGAAAACTCATTTTAGCCGTCACTTCCTAGTTTTCTGGGCTATCGGAACCTATAAAAGTCTCGTAATTTCACAGTTCAATGCTTCCAGTGATGCGTGATAATTCTCCGCGATGTAAACTATTTTTACAAGACTCACTTGAGTCATTTTGCCGTTCAGGTCTCTGCGATAAATTTATTTCTGAAAAATTAGAGTTCAAAGTATTTCCATCGTCAATTTGGAGGAAATTTGAAGGAGTGAAACACCAGTTCAGTTTCCAGTTCATGAATTAAAAATGTGTAAGTATTCGGAATGAGACCTGAGAAAGGGCCTTAAAGCTCCTGCTCGCGAAAACTTTTTATGCACAGTTTTGATAATTTTCTCGTTGTTGGTGTGCGAAAAATTGCAAAAACCTTCTAGTAAAATAATGCAATGTAAAAATGGTATACAAATTGAAAAATTCCGAAGCTGTAGGACTTCAATAATTATGAGAGATCAATTTTTGCCATTGTGAAGCCTGGTATTTTTAATTCACACTATTTTTCAGGTTTTTACTTTGGTCGACATTACATATATAGTGAGTGTCACATTCCAAGTAGGTACAACTTTCGTTGATAGCTGTTGATATTTACTAGGGTTTGCTTGGACCATTTCGCTGCGAATGACACATAATCAATCTCAAATGACCGAAGTTCAAAATAAAATTCACCAAGATTCTCTTCAAACTTGTGCACAAGAACTATCTAGTTAGAGAATTTTATAGAAGCCTAGAAATTATTTATTTATCAAATGCATTAATTTATTTGATCTTTTAAACTCAACTCACTCACCCATTTTCGTATCTCTTGTGAATCCAAGCGGTGGGAGTTTGAGTTGAAATTCGCGTGTACTCAGTACTGGTCTGTACGATGGTAAGTACGTGTCAAAATCGCGTACGAGTAATTGGACGTGTACGTGTACGATGCACGACTGTTTCCGATCGGCGGCGTCTCCGTGTTCACGTTGACGTTAGCGGCCCTGACGCCCCTCCCGGCTCTTCTGAGACCCCCAGCAACTATTCACCCCTCTCCGTTTCATCTTCATGCCGGTTCCGAATTTTCGTGTATTTGAACGATCAGCGTTCATTATGTAAACTCAGTTTCACCTCAATTTCTTCATTATTTTCGAAGCACTTGGAACAGGGTGAGAAACATTTCACTTTCCCATTAATAAGTTTAGAATTTTTTTCATTTTAAATATTGATTTTGAATTCGCTCAACATTATGCTAAAAGTGCAAACGAGCTAAACAGAAATGCTCTAAAAAAAATTAATCAAAATTAAATTCAACATTTTTATAACATAGAAAATGCCCATAGATATGATGAACACCAGTAAAGCATGCAGGAAAAAATCGTTTAAAGAAAAACCCTCGACTATTTATTGTGTAAAATGTCACCTCCCGTTCGTTTCCACTTCAAAAAACCCGTCGTACCGATTTTATTTAATGACAGCGAATTACCAAGGTTGTCATTTTGTTGAATGTCGGTGTGGTATACAAAGCTTAACAATAACATTGCGCTTGGCAGAAGCTGATGAGGGCGATGTGACTAATTTTGACGTGCGTGTGTGTACGCTTTTGCCTTGAATGTAGTGTGTGTGTACCTTGCTCATTGGCGGTCAGCCGCAACGGTTTGGAAGTTTGTTTTGTATCTATGCGATAGCAGCGTCCGCCACGCGTGATAAAATATTCATGAGGTCGGTTGGTACCTGAGATAGATAAATAAAATGTATATTTAGAGCGCAGCAAGGATACTCGCGTAAACGAGGGTCACTCAAGTTTTGTTGTGACCGCGCAGTTTTCTGTTGGCAGAATATGAACTATTTATCATCGAACAGTCTCAAGTTGGAGGAGAGATAAATGGAAGAACGTACGAAAAAATATTTTTCCTCTAGACAGAAGAGTGAGTTTCCTTTTTCGCGAAGAGTAATATAATTTTGTAATACTTCATCCAGGCAATATCTTCCCTTATGGACTACCAACCAATACCTTTACTCTTGCCCATACTCTTACCTATACCTGGCAATACGTATTCCATTATTGCTGAAAAGAATGTTTAATTTGTAGCTTCTACTGAGACCGGAGAATCACTTTTAGTACCTTTGACAAAGCCCAGATAACCAGTTGTTTGCTAGGAGAAAGACTTCGTCCTCATTCTGATTGATGTTACCTGTTATTGCAGTGGAACTACGACAGCCCACAGCCCTGGTGTTCTCTAGTTGCAGAAAAATGCCATATTATAAATTACATTTTCTTATCATCTATTTATTATTTACAATTACTATTCCATTCTGAAAAAGGCGGACAGACTAGTTTTCATTATTCTATTTTAGTTTAACTTTTAAACATTTACTTACTTGCAAAATTATCTAATCCACTTTTCATATTTTAAGATATTTGCCGAACAAATATTGTTTGAAAAGATGCGTAACATTCTCGTCGTAAAATGGCATCCTCGGTGTTGAAAGAATTAGCGATAAATTGCATAAGCTTATCTTGCATGATCGCTTCATTCAGGCCGAAAGGTAGGAAGAAAGATTTCACGTAAAAACTGGCGGATCGAAAGAGCCACAATGCGGCCAAACAATGATAGCTTCCGCGAACAAGTCCTTGGTACTAGGGATTTGAAGATGGCCAAACGCAAGAAAGATTTACTCGTCCTTAGCATTTACTGCTGTTCCCGGTGGCCTTAGCCTTTCGAAGATTTAATGCCTAAATTAGATTAATATAGAGCTTCTCCGTTGAGATATGAATTACATAATACAAAAGGTTGGAATTTGTCTAAAAAAACATGTACAACGTGCTCTTGAGTGTAGACAGGCTCAACAGCAAAACATTGATGCGGAAGAATCAACCTTTTTCGTTTTGTGTGTTTAATATGAAATTAATGAAATTGTTAATTTTTGAATATATTTTAATAGTTTTTATATTCAATTCATTTCATGATCGTAATATTTTCAGTATGTGCTGCTGATTGAAGCCATTTATCTGTTCACGGCATCTTCAATTGGCGTATACTATTACGACATACCCAGCCTACATTAATATAACTAGTTAATATAAAAAAAAGTGCTTGCTTCAATGTCCGTTGTGCTGAGTGCACCGGACGCTTGATCTAAATTCATAACAATCGAATTGTAAAATTGCAGTCTAACGGGTGCAGCGAGAAATCTTCGTTCCCTGAGCGGGTTTATCGTTAATCGATCTGTCGTGTCTGTCGTGTGATACGGCTTTTAATTAAACTGGAACTGTTTTCCCGTATTCAACAACAGTCCATCAAATCATTACCTATATGAGTCTTGATTCATGACCTCATGAAACAATGTTTAAAGGTAGTCAGAACAGCGTATGAATGTCTATTATTTGTTGAAAAATAATATTCCCTCAAAACTGGTTGAAGTTGGTAATAAGGTTTGACGATGATTCCTCAATATCAGCCATGTACTTGTGCCTCACATTCCTGATTGACAACACTGGAATTTATTGTTTTTTTAGTTTCATTTCTTGATCATTTTTTTGGCCAATGAGCACGAACGGCTTAATTCACGAAAATCGTTAAGAACTCGATAAAATCAGAATGAAAACTTCATTTCAGCTCTACTGGTAGGGAGCCATCACAAAAATCTGTCCTCGGGGTTGTCGAAGTGCATAATTATATGTTAGAGTAATCTACACGTAGCTTTTTTAAAGCGCTTTTGTTTGGGAAAAAGTACTTTTCTATGGGTTATCTTCGCGTTTAGAAGTGATGTAGCATACTTTCAGAAATCCACTCGAACATTTTTTTTCTTCAAATCAATAAAATCTACTTTTTCTACTCGAAGGAGCAGTCTGACAAAAAATTTAAATAGCCCAAACCTGTGCCGGGTTTCAATTAACTACTGTTTAAATTTCCGCATCATGTGATCATTCGTTCGTACTTGAAAGAGCAACAACAGGCCGACAGACAGATAGAGAGGCATCCTTTGCTTTAATAATTAAGGGTTTTTTTTAAATCCAAAAGTGTTCTATACGTTCTCTAGCCTCGAGAATGAGAATCCGCCTCTTCAATACGAAAGGCACGTCTACTCAACTTCAGAGCAAAGCGCATTTGCCTATACCGAACTAAACCGTTGAGTCCCTGACTTAACTCGGATTTTTTATTGATTTGTTCCATATAACATACTATTTAACATAAAAATATTGATAACAACTAGTACCTATCTGTTTTTGACAGAGTAGGCGATGGAGCCTTCATAGGAGAAATAGACGCGGAGAATAAGAGACAAACAATTCATTAGGCAGCTAGGAGATATTTTGCTGTTTACTCCTCGATTAGATTCTAAATAAATTCATCAAATGAATAGAAAATTCCTGATGTGAATTTAATTTAGGCCTATGTAATTTTTCTTGAGGGAGTTTGACCTTTTTCGGAACCACTTTATTTCTGCAGTTTTTCGCGGTTTAATCGAAAAATGATTCTCATTAGATATGTAGATTTTACGACAGCATTTTGTAGATTATTAATTTCTTTAAACGTTTTTTACCGTTAACCCAAAAATATCTCAAAAACGAGAAAAATCGTGATTGTTTTTTTTTTTTTCAATAGATTCTAGATTGAATATCCTCACATTTCTTCCACAGTAACTATTTTTTTTTTCAAATTTGGAGAACGTGGTTAATAAGTGCCTAAGTTTAAATTTCAAAAGTATGAAAATAAAAAAAGTTGATTAAATGACTTGAAGTTCTCCCCTATTTGCCATTTTTTACTTTAAATCCACTATTTGTCTATATAGGGAAGGCACATAGACGCCACCTACCCCAAATGAGGCATGGTAAAAGGGGCAGCGCCCTTATTAAATAATAATAAATCACTTTTTTTTAGCGAAATCACCTACTGTCCGATGAGAATTTAATTATTAATTTTCGAATACATGTAATCGTCCCGTTCAATCTGCGAAAAAATGACAAGTTGAAATGTCGAATATTTACGAAAACAGGTCGTAATTATGGTCGTGTTGACGTTTAGGGAATATGACAACAATCCACCATTCATAATGAATTCGTAGAAACCTACACGGGAACCCCATCATGGAGAAACTCGAGTCAATTCTTAGTAAGCTGGAAGCACTGCGGAGCCTCGGACCCTGGGGCTTAGCCTCCTCCCACTGAGCACGAAGTACTCAGAACTCAGGGGCCTTGAGAATAATTGTAAATCGAGCAAAAGCTTTTTTTTCTGTTCTTTTTTCCATCTCCAAATGTCATGTTTCCGATTACGTATCTCATTCCAACTCGTTTTATATGTCATTTAAAAAAATCTTTTGAATAATTTTTTCCTTGAATAGAATTAAGAAAAAAGTAATTTCATTTAAAAAAAAATCGAAGTAGATTAACCGAATTAGAACGAAAAAGTATGAACATTAATGGTATGTTTTAAAGGGGCTTGTGGACGATTCCAGTTACCTATATTAATTTATAGAGGTACTTAGGTAGAAATTAGCGATGAGACACTTCATCGAACAGGTGAACGGAAAATAAATCTACCTATGTCATTGCATAAGATATTTTTGAATAGTAAACATGGAAGTGAAACGACAGGCCGATGTGGGCCACTGATGGATGTCTGAAGTTCAATTTGCATAGTTATCGTTGCGTTTCAAGCAATTAATACGGCTGCCGGTGCGGGGTTTTATGACCTGTGCGAGTGAGCAATATACTTCACAGTCGAAGTAAATTATCATTCGGTACGCTAAAGCAGAGAATATGTCTCAGTTGAATTCGTTTCTGCTTCCAGCTCGGTTTCAGGTGTTCCTGTGTAGCATCGATAAGTAGAAGGTGAAAACACAATCTTGATATTTTTTTCAAGAATGAAGTTTCATTTTATAATATTCAGCACCAAAAAATACCATTTAGAAGAGTAATTCCTAGAATTAACTCCCAGATATTTCTTGTCCATTTCGATTACACAAAAATGATTGTCCCCACCTAAGTATATATTAGTTTGTAGGAATATTTATCCATCAAAGTTTGAAGTGCATGAAAGTTAAAACTAAGAAGCGGCAAATCGGTACAATTCGCAGCTCAGTCGATTCCCACGTACCGATGATTCTCAAATTCCGAGAAGACCGGTCGTCGGAAGATTCCCAAGGGATTAGCCCGTGAATTGCGTTTCCTATGTGGAATGGAGCCAACATGATAGCGGCAATGCGAATTGCATGATATACCTAATCAAATAGAATCACCTGTTGACAAACTGGAAATAATCGCGTGTATGATATGAGTCAGAATGGTTGTCTGACAATCGTTGCT
Organism: Tupiocoris notatus; assembly: GCA_037159825.1. NCBI lineage: Eukaryota > Metazoa > Arthropoda > Insecta > Hemiptera > Miridae > Tupiocoris > Tupiocoris notatus. The sequence goes on from JASJUZ010000839.1 coordinate 16,738, forward strand.
GTGGAATGCAACAACACAAATCAACAGCTGAAAAGCCACAGGTACCTTTGACAACTTGTTTCGCTTACATATCGTTCACGATTTGATAACGCCAACAATGATTTGTTAATTGGCCACTCTTGTGTAGTAAGATAGATTGTAGTTTTCGAAAGCATAAAAACGGGAAGTTTGAGGTTGGTATCGCTGAAAAATCTAACTGTGGCTATGAAGCTGTAAAAATTTAGAAAACTGTTATAAGCAGTCGTGTTCTAAGGAAATTATTCAAGTGATTGTATAATTATCAAAACCTACATTTGCCATATATGGTCAAATTCGCTGAAATCCATTTTAATTTAAACTTAGGTTATTTATAAACAAACTGAAAATTATTTTCAGTTGATTCGGTTGAATCCGAACTAATGAGGTGATAGTCTAGTGAGTCAATCACATCGTTAGAACTTCGTGACTCCGAAGAATATTTATCGCGATGGGAAATGTACAACTAACGAGTAGAAAGTGATTTGAGCTCAATATGCGATTAGTGGGAAATGATGTTCTTACGGTGAGTACCCACTTGGAACAAATGGTAACTAACTGATAAATAGCGTTCTTGAGAAACGGCTTCAGTTCAAATCTGGTACAAGTATTACAATGAAGCGAGAACTTGACGCCATCGTTTCTGTGGAAGTACTGCAAAAAAATGTATAAAGCGTACGTGAAACTATAATGAGAGGAAGAAAAATATTCTAAAAAAAAACGAAGGTATGATGAAAAAAATTAAATACTCCAATTGTTTCGTTAACTTATCTTTTGTAATAAGTTAATAAATGTTGATTATTACTACGCTTAATACGAGAGCAGGGAAGGCTATATATAAATTCACCAGAAGCTGGGAACACAGAATGAAATAGTTTATTATCGCATTGATTATTATCATATAAAGTTGTTGTTGTTGTTGCTTTTACCAAACAATTCCTTTTTTTTTTTTTTTTTTTTTTTTTCCGGTCAGTCGATAGGTTGGTTATTTTTTTTCATTGCCGTACATTAGTTTGCGAGTCGTTACCAGCTTTCGTCCATATTTGCTAACTGCAGGTCTTTCTTTTGGAGCTCTACTTGAACTGGCCTTTGAGGTGCTTGGAGCATTGGTGGGGGGTGTTTCAGTCCTTGGATTTTCACTCGGAGTCACAGGTCCAGGCGATGTCTTGGTTGTCTCTTTTGGTGAGGTTTGTGTGGAGAAGCTACGGTTCTGAGGTATCTCCATTTTACTCGGTGAACGATTGTTGACAGGCGGAGACTGCTGGAGCCTGACTGAGCTGCGAGGCTGACGAGGTGGGGAAATTTCGTTCCTTTGTGGTTTCAGCCAAGTTCGGTCCCTTCTGTAGGTCTTCCCATTGACATTTATGTCATATGAAGCTCCATTTCCGTGTGAAGATTGTATTTCGCCTCTAGCCCAAGTCTTGTTGTCTGTGGACCTTACAAGAACATTTTGTCCAATTTCGAGCTGTGGCAGGGGTCTCGCCGATTTGTCGTAGTGGAATTTTGTACGTCGTCTCTTGTTGGTGATCAGGTCTTGAACCTCAGGAACCACTTGAGGAATGAGAAGCTTTTCAGATGTTGGAATCCTGTTTCTTGTTCGTCGGGACATCAATCTCTGCACTGGACTGGAGTTCATGCCTTCCGTCGGAGTGTTGCGCCATTCCAATAGAGCAGCATAAAAATCACATTTTTCTCTGCTGCATTTTTTCATCATTGTTTTTGCGATTTTGACAGCCGACTCAGCCTTACCATTTCCACGGCTGTGGTGTGGCGATGACGTCGAGTGTAGAAATTCCCATTCCTCTGCAAACTTTCTGAACTCATAGCCGATCATCTGCGGTGCATTGTCGCTTACAAGAACCTGTGGAGTTCCATGCCTAGAAAACTGATCTTTGCAGAATTCGACAAGTGCTTGAGCTGTGATGTTTGCCATCTTGCCAATTTCAAAGTAGTCAGAATATGCATCAACTAATATGACGAATTGCTTCTTCTCGTACTCAAACGTATCCATCGAGACTCTCTCCCAAGGAAGTGCGGGAATCGGGTGCGACTTCATTGGAGTTTTTGCTTGGTTCGGGGAAAACTCTTGACACGTATCGCAGTTCTTGATTGCGTCTTTTATTTGAGAGCTCATGAATGGCCAATAGAGTGTGTCTCGAGCCCTGCGAATCGATGCTGATTGTCCAATGTGACAAAGATGGATCTTTCTGATGAATTCACCTCTCAGAGCTCTGGGAACTACAATCTGATTGCCCTTGAATACAATACCATTTTGGACCATTAACTCATGTTTATAGTCCCAGAATTCACAGAGTGAAGTAGGCAACCTGTCCTTTGTAGCTGGCCAACCTTCCTTGATGACTGCTGCTAGTAGCGGAAGTGTGTCGTCTGTAGCAGTTTCCTGGCGAAGTTTTGACAAGCTGTCTTGCGTGATGTTCAAATTGTCCGGTATTTGTATGGAGTCTAACTCGTTGTAGATTTCGTCCGTGGCATATACTTCATCTAGTCGTGATTCTTGAGAATCGTCCGAGAGTTGCATTCTTGATAAAGCATCTGCAAGGTGCATTTTTGATCCACTGATGAACTTGACGTCCAAATTGTAGCGTTGGAGGCGCATCATCATCCGTTGGAGCCTTGTTGGGGCTTTGAGAATTGATTTCTTGAATATAGTCTCCAGCGGTCGGTGGTCCGTTTGTGCCGTTACTTTCCCACAGCCAACAAGGAATTGTGCGAACCTCTCACACGCAAAAAGGATGCTGAGACACTCCTTTTCTATTTGTGCGAAGTTCCGTTCACTGTCTCTCAAGCTTCGTGATGCATAGGCCACTGGTCGTCCATCCTGCATTATCACAGCACCCAATCCTTTTTTTGACGCGTCCGACTGGAGAACGACTTGTTTCTTTGGGTCGAAGTAAGCCAGGACTGGAGATTCTGAAATAACATTTTTTACATGGTCGACGGCTTGTCTTTGTTCGTCTCCAAACACCCACTCTTGATCCTTTTTTGTGAGTAAACGAAGAGGTTCGCAAAGTGCTGACAGATGCGGTACGAATTTTGAAAGGTATGTTGCCATCCCTATGAAGCTCTTCACTTCAGTAACATTTGAAGGGTATTTCATTTGCTTGATTGCATTTTTAATTGTCGGATCAGCCTGAAGACCTTCCGAGGTGATTATGTGGCCCATGTATCGAACTGACTTTTGCTTTAGCTTAACCTTATTTTTGTTAAATTTCAAGTTGGCTTGCTTGGCTCTGGCGAGCAACTCTTCCAGTACTCGATCATGGTTGCGCGATGCTTCTTCGTCGTTCTTGCCACGCCCAATGATTAGAATATCATCTTGAATGACGATGGTATCTTTGATGCCAGCAAATACCTCATGGAGCCGACACTGGTATATGTCCGTTGAGACGCTTAGACCAAAGGGTAGTCTCAAAAACCGATAACGTCCAAAGGGCGTCCAGAAAGTCGTTAGCTTTGAGCTATTTTCATCTAGCTTTATGTTCCAGAAGCCATCCTTCGTATCCACCACTGAGAAATACCTAGCGCCATTGAGTTCCGGAAGTACACTCTCGATGGTAGGTATCTCGTACTCCATGCGACGGAGAGCCTGGTTGAGGTACAGAGGGTCAAGGCATAGACGAAGTTTTGTGGGCGTCTTTACAATTACAAGGTTGCTAGTCCAGTCGGTCGGGCCTGTTTCCTTTGCAATGATTTGATTTTTGACCAGCTCGTCTAGCTTTTTCTTAACTTCATCTCGGAGAGGTACGGGAATGCGCCGAGGCTTCTGCTTGACTGGCTGGATGCTTGGATCTATGCTGAGTGTGCACTCGCCTTCGAGACAGCCGATGCCTGAAAATACCTCTTTATATTTTCTTAGGATATCTTCGGCGCTAGTTGCGACCCGTACGAGCTTGACATCTTGCGTGAGCTTCACAAGGCCTAATTTTTCGCAGCTTTCTGCAGAAAGAAGCGGAATTTCATTGCCTCTTCCCGAGCTGTCAATGACCTGGAATACAAGATCACAGATCGCTTCTCTGCTTGCTACTGAAAGCTTCATCTCTCCAATAGGTTTAATTGTACTTCCGCCAAAACAACGGATTGTAGTCTCGCTTGGCTTGACTTTTATATTTTTGCCAAATGCCTTTCTAAGCACGCTCAAGTCCATAACGTTGATGGTTGCGCCACTATCGAGCTGGCACTCAATTGCCTTAACGTGGTCATTGTACATAAAATCGAGCTTTGTAACCCATCTACGCTTGGTTCTTCCATTTACTGTGTTGAGTGTCTCAAGCTTGAATGCATCGGAGTAGGCGTAAGATTCCTCGCTTACATCGCTTCTGGTGTCTTCTTCCCCTTCAAGTTGCTTCACAGGCCTACGAGACCTTGCTGCTTTGCGGGACTGCTTATTTGCTGACTCGCAGACGGATTCGAAATGATCGTATTTCATGCATCGGCGGCACTGCTTGCCATGAGCGGGGCATGACCGACGATCATGCTTGTGGTATGAGCCACAATATTTGCACCGAACGTCGTTACTCCTCTGTGGGCGGCGATCACTATTTTGAGGACGATCACGCCTTCGGTTGCGACTTACGATTTTGCTTATCTGCTCCGATGTGCCCGAAAATTGGATTGCTTTCATCTGGACACTTGCAAGCTCATTTGCTCGACAGGTTGCTATAGCACTATTTAGGGTTAGCTTGCGATTGCTTATTAGCTGTTTTTTTGTTTCTTCATCCCTAATTCCTAAGACCAGCCGGTCTCTTATCATTTCATCTTCTAAGTCTTTGTAGTCACAAGTAGAACTGAGATGGCGAAGTCTAGCGACATATTGATCAATTTTTTCCGACTCTTTTTGAATAGCAGAACCGAAAACATACCTTTCGTAGATAATATTGACCGCTGGTAGGAAGAACCCGTCAAGAGCTTTTATTATCTCCGAAGTGCTAGCAGATTGAGCAACCGTTAGCTTTAGGTTCTTCAATATCTGCGAAGTTTCACGACCGAGGAGGCATTTCAACGTTGCTACTTGTATGCCGGCTTCCTTCTTATCTAGACCAGACGCGATGATATAATTCTCCCATTCATCTTTGAAAAATGTCCAATTTTCGACCGTATTTCCTTCGGTCGACATTTTCGACGGAAATGGAACGTTTACTGACATGGCCTATGTGGATGGGACAGGCGATTAAGATAAGGCGAACCGACCTAATCAAGATGACTCCACTTGCTACGGACTTTCACAGATTAGACACAAAACACCTGGCACCATGTTTCGTTAACTTATCTTGTGTAATAAGTTAATAAATGTTGATTATTACTACGCTTAATACGAGAGCAGGGAAGGCTATATATAAATTCACCAGAAGCTGGGAACACAGAATGAAATAGTTTATTATCGCATTGATTATTATCATATAAAGTTGTTGTTGTTGTTGCTTTTACCAAACAA
>JASJUZ010000840.1:0-26002 GCA_037159825.1 Tupiocoris notatus
ATTTCTCCAACTTTCTACGCTATTTTCAGGTTTTCGGCGCCTTCGGTGCCATTGGATATATATCTTTGATTGTCACCGGTAGTGCAGGTATTTATTTCGCTATAATGGCTTCTGAAACTTCTGTTTTCTGATATTGTACTCTGGATATAGCAGACATTTATTTCTACCACCCATTTTAGTCAAATAAGCAGCCATTCCACGCTTCAATAATAATAGAGAATAGGCCTACATTCAAATCGAATTTTCTTCTTTTGCATTTTTATTGTTATTTTGATTGCTTGAAAATGACTAGCGAAGCTCTACATACTAGAATGACGAGCCGATGAAAAAACGCATCGTGTCGTTCGTAATAAAATTACTAACTTATGTAATGCCACCTGATAGGTTACCATTACATTAAAGTTGATGGTAACCTATCTTGGTTGCAATTTGAAAATCTAAAATAAAAAATCAGTTTGTGTTCAGAATTCAATTGAAATAGTTCTTCCTAAAAGAAATATTTAATAGGACTATTTCATTGGCGCAGCCAAAATCTCGGGTTGGGAAGATGGATTCAGAAATGATTCAGCTGCGATTCAGGAAGTTCAGAGGTGAAACAGTACTTCAAGCTGTCAAGCTTCCTGGGGACGGATGGACCAATCTTCCGACCAATTCACGAGACCTAAGTTTCCATAGTATAATTTCGAGTATTGGAGACGTGGAACGCATACTTAGGGATAATTTCGTCCAAAAAACTATCGCAGTTCCACGAAGTACTGAAGGGCTTGAAGACCATCTCGCCAATTTGGTTTTCAGTGACGAGGCCGACGCCCCAATTCATGGTGAGAACCGTGGGCAGCATCAAACGGCAGTTTCAGAGGGAATTTCAGAAACAGCTCTATCAATAATTGAAAAGATTGTTGATAGGCAGCAACAAACTAGCATGGCTCTTTTCCAAGAGGCTGTAAGTGTCATGCTAACAGCTATCAAGGAGGGAAATAATCAGCCAAAAATCTCAAGAGCCGAAGTTCCGAAATTCGATGGACGAAAAGATGACCCTCGTTCGTGGATCGTTTTGTACGAAAAAGCGTGTGAAGCCAATAACTGGAATACTGACAAGTCACGCATTAACAACTTAGTTGTGAATTTTGAGAATGACAGTACTGCTAAGAAGTGGTTCTATGCTAGAATGTTGCGGGAAAATGACTCGACTTCCTGGGACTTGTGGAAATCGTCATTTATAGATGCGTTCGGGCAAAACGTTGTCAAATTGGCACATGATGCAAATCGTTTTCACTACAACGGCGGTCCTTTAATGGACTATTTCTATGAAAAGGAGCGCTTGCTCTATTTGGCTTATGGAGAGCTCTCATATAAAGCTCGAAATGTCATGATCTTAGTAGGGCTACCCGAGTCAATGCAAAATCATCTTATGATGGTGGATTTAGAGAAAGACGACGATTTACGGAAAGCAATGGAGAAGTTGAAGCCATGGAACGAATACATCAATCGATCAGGAAAGAAAGAAATGGTGCCGAATGATAACGAGTTTAAGTCAAAAACGTTTTCAAGGGATCAACGAGATTCTGGAAAAAATTTACGTTCGAAAACAGTGAATTTAACTGAGACCCTGCAGGGAAGGACTGATCTTGATTCTATTAAAGATGTTGTTTCTTACACGAGCAGTTCGTTCCCGACAGCTCCGATAGTTCAGGTACAAGTGAACGGAATCATTGTACATTGTTTGTTAGACACTGGCGCGTCCGTGAATTTAGTGAGGTCTTCCATCGTCAATAAATTTAATTGGAATGTGGAACCAAGCGAACAAGTACTTAGAGGCTTCAACAATTCAAAAGAAAAAGTAGATGGATTAGTAAGGATTGAGCTGGCATTTGACGGACAAAAAGCTGAGTCAGTAGCTTTTGTATGTAAAGCTGCAAGTTACGACTTTATTGTAGGGTATCCGACCTTGTGCTCTCTTGGCTTGACGCTGAATAAGTCCTCCTGCAATCCTAAGCTCACTAGCGGGGCAGCTGCCACTGCTTTGAATGGAACTATTTTCAGTAAAGAAGATGTGCTGAGATTATTTACGCCTTCAAATTTCGGGCTTTCATCAAAATATGCAGTTCCATTTCAATTACAAAATAACGCTCCCATTGTCAGTCTAAAACCTTATAGACTGTCTCGAGATCGGTTTCTATGGGCTCAAGAAAAAATTCAGGAACTTTTGGATAAGAACATCATTCGTCCTTCAACATCAGAATACGGGGCTCCGTGTGTAATTGTGCCTAAGGCGAATGGAACTTGGAGGATGTGCCAAGACTATAGAGAAATCAACAAGGTAACTATACGCGATCCATTCCCATTCCCATTGGTAGACGACCTTATTTGCCGCTTCGGGGGATGTAACTATTTTTCTAATTGGATATGAAAGATGGTTTCCACCAAATTCCTCTGACGGAAGAATCAAAAAAATTCTCGGCTTTTGTTCTACCTTTTGGGCAGTTCGAGTTTAATAAACTTCCTTTTGGTTGGAAAAACTCCCCTGCCAAATTCCAACGCATGATGACTGAAGTTTTGGGAAGTCTCTTAAGAGATCCATACATTTGCGTCTACATTGATGACGTTCTGATTGGGGGAAGAACTGAAGAAGAATGTGCTTCTAAAACCTTTCTAGTAGTCGAAAGATTATTTCAAGAAAACGTGCAACTAAACTTAGAAAAAAGTGAGTTTAATAAAAGAGTCGTCACTTTTTTGGGTAGAAAAATTGATGGAACCACAAAGACGACAAAACAAGAGTCCGTTGATCGCGTTCGAAATATGAACAGACCTCACGACCTTCACACTCTCAGAGTTTTCACTGGGCTGACAGGACATTTCCGAGCGTTCATTCCAAAATACGCTGACATTGTGAGACCGTTGGACCGGATGAAAAGCAAGAAACACAACTTTGAATGGAATGATGATTGTGAGAGATCATTCCGAACATTAGTAAACTTAATCACGTCTAACCCCATTTTACAGCTTCCAGACTGGTCTTTACCATTCGAGTTATGTACTGATGCTTCGCAACAGGGATGCGGCGCGATTCTTTATCAAAGGCAGATTCAAGCACCAAAAGCAAAGCAATTGCGAGTCATCGGGTATTTTTCACACACTTTTACTGCTCCCGAAGTTAATTACTCAGTCACCGATAAAGAAGCTTTAGCTGTAGTGAAAGCAATCAAGTACTTTCGGTCTTATATCGAGGGAAGAGAATTTGTAGTCCATACTGATCACCAGGCACTATCACATTTGTTAAATTTGAAAGAACCAAAAGGTAGACTTGGCAGGTGGCAAATATTCTTGATGTCTTACAATGTGAAAATTAATCATCGGAGTGGAAAAGAATTAGAGGATGCGGATGCCCTCTCGCGGTTGTGTCTCGAGCAGGACTACCAATCATCTACCACAGTTGCTGTCTCTAGATTGGATGGTCGGAAGAGGATCGAGCATGACACCATAAGGGAGGTACTCAAATCCTATCATGATGACCCTGATTCTGGCGGACATGATGGATTTCTTCGCACTTACTTCAAAATAAGACAAAGATTCTACTGGAGAAACATGAAACGGGACATTCGCGAGTACGTCAGAAGTTGCCATATTTGCCAAGTAACAAAGTTCAAGTACAAACCGAAACCAGACTCAATGATAGTTTCGCCGAAAGCGCAAAATTTATTTGAAACTATTCATTTGGACTTTGCTGAAAAACAGAAAAAATCTAATTCAAGTCGTACCACACAATCGTTTTTAGTTGTAGTGGACGAATTCTCTCGTCTCACGTTCGCCAAAGCCATGAAGGAGAATAGTATCGCTGTGATAAATTACCTGAAAAAATTTCCATACATCGATAGAGTAAAAAAAATCGTGACGGACAATGGGCCTCAATTCATTTCAAAGGACATTGCTAACTTCTCGAAAGAAACTGGTATAGTGTGGACGACGTCAGCACCGTATCATCCAGAAGCAAACGGATTGGCTGAAAGAAAGGTGAGGGATTTAAAACAGTTTTTAGCGTTATATCCCGAATTCAGAGGCGGATGGAAAAACTGTCTAGATGCGGCAGTGAAACATTCCAACCGATCATACACCACAGCCCTTGGATGCAGTCCGTTTTTTAGAGCCTTCAATAAAACGGCACCTTTCCCGGCAGATGAAAAGTATGGAATAGATGAAAAATTGGTGAGAGAAACCGTTCTATCGGAACCAAAACAGAAAAAATACCAACAAAAGATGAAGGAGCAGTTTGATAAAAACCATCCACGGAGAATTCCAAAATTCGAAGAGAACGGATACATCCTTGTACAAGCAGGCTTCAAAGGAAAGCAGCCAATCGTTAAAGGACCCTACCAAATTAAGAATATCAAGTGGTTGAACGACTATCCTAAAACGTTGATTTATAAAGACGGGAAATCAAAGAACAGATTGGTAGCCTGTCGGAATGCGATCCCCTATTATTGCAGGAGCAATGAAAATTCTGAAGATCGGGGATGTAATGCCACCTGATAGGTTACCATTACATTAAAGTTGATGGTAACCTATCTTGGTTGCAATTTGAAAATCTAAAATAAAAAATCAGTTTGTGTTCAGAATTCAATTGAAATAGTTCTTCCTAAAAGAAATATTTAATAGGACTATTTCAACTTAATTATGAAATTATTTTAGGTATTCTCGGGAATATTACCGGCCTGATCATTATGGCGATCATGTGTCTTCTCGGTATATTCCTTCTCCTCGGCGTGTACAAAGTAAGATTCCTTTGATTGTACTGATTTAAGGAAACACTGAAACCAAACGTAAAATTTAAGCGTGTTGCTGCGAAATGATAGTATTGTTCACTGAATCTTCGTACACCACGTAACACGATAGAAATCCACAGTCGAGTAGCTATACTATAGCTATTGTTAAAAATGTTGTAGTTTTGGATACGCCGCTAGAGGCGCTAACCAGTGGACTCATCCGAGGAGCTTCACTCCAGACCTGGACTCTCTGCACTCCTTGCTATTTTTTTGTTTATTATTATTCTTCTAATGTTGGCTGTTTTTTTCGCTTGGCGCGGTTTTGATTTTGTTTCTTAAATAAATACCACTAATTGAAAGTTTTCCGCGTTTTATTCAAGTGTTTGTTAGTTTTCCAACATTTTGTGGCGACCGTGACAGGACGTGCTTAATTTTCGACCGCGAAGTGTTCTGTTAGGACATAGATTCACGGGTGTTACTAGTCGCACGTTTTCATTTGTGATCGAACTTCGTTTCTTCGGTTTTATTACGAATCCGGGAAACATGATGAAACGAAGTGTTTTGCGTTCTTGTTTTTCGAAACAACTGAAACAATTGGAAGAAGTTTTGTCGTCGGAAAAGGCCGATTTCATCGACGTTCGAGCCAGATTCGCTGCACTTGCAGAACGCTACGAGCAGTTGAAAATCGCTGATGGAAATCAGATCGAGGCCATATCCCCGGACGATGACGAAGCTCTCATTGCTGAACTTGAAAAGTGCAGTGAGTACGAATTGAACTATTTACGAATTAAAGAACGAGTTCAACGCCTAGAATTAAACGATGTAGCGTCGTCGGTAGGTTGTCGTTCGGGTGCAACAACCTCGCCTCATCATCTCCGTTACCCGAAACTCGAACTAAAGAAATTTAGTGGAGATGTTAAGGATTGGCTCGGGTTTTGGAACCAGTTCGGCAAAATTCACAACGACGAACACCTAAATGACAGTGAAAAATTCGAATATCTCCTCCAATGTCTGATTACCGATTCGCCCGCTCAGAAGTTGATCGCGAATTTTCCCCCTTCGGAAGGTAGTTATGTCAAAGCTATTGACCTTCTAAAGTCTAGATTCGGTAGAGACGAGTTTCTCATTGAATATTATGTGCGAGAACTGCTTTCCCTCGTTCTTACCAAAAATACTCGTTCTTTGAGTAACCTTTACGATTCATTGGAGGCTCACTTGAGGGCGCTCGAGTCACTAGGCGTCACTAGTTCGAAGTACGCTGCAATGCTCCTTCTACCCCTTGTTGAATCAGCTCTGCCAGAAAGCGTTTTTAAAATTTGGGATCGCCACAGGGTTTCAAAGCAGAAATCGGCGAAGGAACCAGCTGAATGCTTGACAGAATTGTTGACGTTTTTGAGGGTTGAAGTAGAAGGAGACGAACGTCTAAAATTAAGAGAAGGCTCCTTTGAAAATAAAAAGGGTGAGACCATCGATAACAGAAATTCTCCAAAACTCAAGAAAACGAATCTGAACACATCTCCCACGCTGGTGTCATCGATAAAAGGGCCAGTAAAAGAGCAGTGTATTTTTTGTGAGAAATCGACTCACTCGTCGCAGGATTGCGCTATCGCCGCTGACGCTTCCCTGAACGATCGAAACGAAACTATCAAAAAGAAAGGTGCTTGCTTTCGGTGTTTGTTGAAGGGCCACCTTAGTTCAAGATGTAAGGTTTTCGTCAAGTGCCCAGTGTGCAAAGGTCGACACTACGCACTCATGTGTCCTGGCATACAGGTAGCGCAAAATTCGATTTCGCCCAAGAAAAGTTCTGACGTTACTTTGATCTCTACGGTTGACTCTGATTTCTCCACGACTTACCTGCAAACGTTGACCGCCGATATCATCAACCCAGAAGGCGTAGAACACCGCGTGAGGATAATGTGTGACAGTGGTTCGCAACGAAGCTACATCCTGAAATCCTGTGCGATGATATCAAAATTGAAACCCGTCGGGAAAATGAACGTCAGTCAAGAGTTGTTCGGAGGCCGGCAGACTAGGCTAACTTCTCATGACATCTTCATGATTTCACTTCGTGGGCCAAATTCTGGAAAAACTTTTACTGTGAACGTACTGGATTCCGACAAAATCTGTGAATGTGCTCCTCGACTGTGTGACCCGAAAATATTTATGACGTTGAAAAACAAAGGAATCTATTTGACGGATTTTAAGAGGGAAAACCACGGTTCTTCAAATGAGATTCAGGTTTTATTGGGAGCTGATGCTTGGGCTCAGCTTATTACTCCGGAGTATGTGACACTTTCAGACCAACTTGTGGCTGTGAAAACAGTTTTAGGATGGACTCTAGTTGGATCTGTTCCAGAAAACCGAAACTGGGCATCAACGACTTTGGTGTCACTCACATCGACGGCCCGACTTCCAGACCTTTGGGAGCTGGAAACATTGGGAATTAAGGACCCAGGAGAACAAATGAAGAAAGATGAAAAGGATAACCTTGTCATAGACTTTTTTAATGAGACTGTCAGGCGTGATGATTCTGGCCGTTATATTGTTAATTTACCTTGGATTGAAGGACGACCAGAATTAGAGACTAATTATACGTCTGCGGTCCACCGACTACTGAATACGACACGTAACTTGCGAAGAATCAGAAAATTCGACGATTATGATGAAGCAATCAAAAATTGGATCTCTCAGGGAATAGTGGAGAGAGTCGTTGAAACAGAAGAGAAAGGAAGTCACCATTATTTACCCCATCGAGCTGTGTTTAAAGAGAGTGGCACAACTAAAACGAGACCAGTTTTCGACGCGTCGAACAAGGATCGGAATAAAAATTCTTTGAATACGTGCCTAGCCACAGGTCCGAATTTGATCGACTTGCTACCATTGGTTTTGACTGGCTTCAGAAAGCATGAAATAGGAATCGTTGCTGATATAGAAAAAGCTTTCCTACAGATTGTGGTTGATGAAAAAGATCGTGATATGTTACGATTCCTATGGTGGGAGGGGAAGGAGATGATTACATTACGGCATCAGAGAGTCGTTTTCGGAGTCTGCTGCAGCCCATTTCTGCTCGCTGCTGTTTTAAGGCATCTTCTTAATCATCCACAGGAGCATCTGGTTGAAGTTGCCAACAGACTCAAGAATTCCTTTTATGTTGACAACTGCCTGACTGGTGTATCTGAAGAATCGGAAATCGATCCATTTATTCACGAGGCTCAAGAACTTTTAAAATCTGGAGGTTTTAATCTACGAGAATGGGTTCATCGATTCAACGCATCGGAAGAGAAGCTTGAAAGCGTCCTGGGATTGCTTTGGCACTGCCATACTGATACTCTGAGGTGCAGTATCCCAAATCTGCCTGTTGGTAAAATAACTCGCCGATTTGTTTTATCCACGGTTCAGAAAGTATTTGACCCATTAGGGCTGGTGGCACCCGCCACGCTTTTGCCAAAGGTGATTCTCCAACAATCGTGGAAGCTGAAGCTAGATTGGGACGAATGTTTACCGGATGATTCGATTGATGAGTTTAAAGCCTGGATTGAACAACTATCGGTTTTGGAAGACTGCAGGATTCCTCGTCGCATCTGCATGAACAAGTCCAGTACGCTTCATGTTTTCGTTGACGCAAGCCAATACGGACTGGGAGTCTGTATTTTTCTAAGAACAGAAGTTGAAGACGGAGTTGATATTAGCCTGATTCTGGCAAAGTCAAGAGTCACTCCATTGAAGCAGCTTACGTTACCTCGCCTAGAGTTGATGGCAGCGGTCATCGGAGTCAGGTTGTACTTGTTGGCGAAACGATGTTTGAGCAATGACCATCTACGTACATTTTTCTGGTCTGACTCAGCAGTGATGCTTGCTTGGCTGTCTAGAGAGGGCCCCTGGGCTGTATTTGTTGAAAACCGAGTTCGAGAGATCACTTCGATTACTGAAACTGGAACATGGCATCACGTTCCTGGGAAATTGAACCCCGCTGACTTACTTTCGCGCGGCTGCTACCCATCACAGCTTTTGAAAGGGAAATGGTGGGAGGGACCAGCATGGCTCCAAGGAAATCAAGATAGCTGGCCTAAAAGTTACCCAGTCCCTGAAATGGAAGAATTGAATAAAGAAAGAAGACGAACTGTGGTTGCGGCAAAGAACGTAGTTGTTGACACAGTATTGGGTCAGCTCATCAATCGGTTTTCTGTTTACTCGAAGATCGTCAGAACCGTTGCATGGATCTTGAGACTCCGACCAAAAAGTTTTCGTGTCCACCCTGATCATACAATCGACAGTGAAGAATTTGCCAAAGCTGAGAAAACGCTTTTATTATGGGTACAGCACGATGCGTTTGGTTTTGATAAGAGGAAGACTCAGGATCTCAAGAATTTGGATGCGTACTATGATGAAGACGGACTTCTCAGAATGAAAACTCGAGTTTTGGGAGAAGAAGGAACAGAAGAGTATAATTTCCCCATCATTCTACCAGCTAACCATTCAGTGGTTGAAAGGATGATACAGCAATCACACATCACTCATCGACATGCAGGGACATTGACCTTGTTGGTACTTCTCAGAGAAAAGGTCTGGATTCTGCAAGGAAGAAGAGCTGTTGGAAAAATAGTCAATAAATGTGTGACGTGCCGACGACAACGTGTACGAGCGATGGAGACTACTATTCCACCACTCCCTAAGGACCGAACCGGAATTGTCAACGCTTTTCAAGTGACTGGAACCGATCTGGCTGGGCCCATCGTCTTAAAAGGAGGTGAGAAGAGTTGGATAGTAGTCTTCACCTGCGCTGTTTACAGAGCGGTCCATCTGGAATTAATAACGTCGCTCAGTTCAATGGCTTTTATGCAGTCCCTGCGCCGTTTCGTTGCACGCCGAGGGCGAATGGATGTTATTTACTCTGATAACGGGACGAATTTTGTTGGGCTCAATAAAGCTATGAGCCAGTTGGATTGGGACGAGATCGAGAAGTTTTGCGGACTGATGAAGATAAGATGGAAGTTCAACCCTCCCACAGCTTCGTGGTGGGGCGGGTTCTGGGAGAGGCTCATCAGAATGTTAAAAGATCTCCTCAAGAAGAATTTGAAGAATGCAAGCTTAGACTACGAGGAGCTTGTCACTCTCCTATGTGAATGTGAGTTCTTAATGAACAATCGACCTCTAACATACGTGTCGGAAGATGGGAACGAGCTTCAACCTCTTCGACCGTCCATGTTTGTCCAGAACCTTCAAGGAAATGAAACAATCGATTTGGACCAAATTCAAGCCTCGAGTTTAGTGAAGCGATGGAAGTATCTGCAAACTGTGAGAGAACATCTTCGCACGAGATTCAAGAAAGAGTATCTCGGTTTTCTCCGGTCAAATGTTCACCCTCAACGAGGATCAGTCGCAGTAGGAGATGTCGTGTTGGTTGGACAAGACAACCAGAAACGCTCCGATTGGGCTCTGGGACGAGTTGTCGAGTTGCTCGAGGGGAAGGACCAAACTGTCCGACTCGTCAAGGTGAGGACGGCTACCGGAATCCATCTCAGACCGGTGCAGCGCTTGTATCCCCTAGAGATTCGTCACGAAGAGGGATCATCTCTGATGGAAGACCACAGCGGGAGAGACACCGAAGATGTCCAGGCTCCTCCTCAGGAAGAGGACAGTCTGACCACCGACGTCGAGGAGGATGACGGACAGCAAACCGTCACTCGCAGTGGAAGAATTGTGAAACCCAAAATTAAATTTGACGTATAAAAAAAAAAAAAGAGAAATTGTAAGCGCCAAGGTTTTGTTTGTAAATTTTGATTAGACACGGTAGGTTTTAATTTGCAAAATCCCATTTTGCAAGGTGGGAGAATGTTAAAAATGTTGTAGTTTTGGATACGCCGCTAGAGGCGCTAACCAGTGGACTCATCCGAGGAGCTTCACTCCAGACCTGGACTCTCTGCACTCCTTGCTATTTTTTTGTTTATTATTATTCTTCTAATGTTGGCTGTTTTTTTCGCTTGGCGCGGTTTTGATTTTGTTTCTTAAATAAATACCACTAATTGAAAGTTTTCCGCGTTTTATTCAAGTGTTTGTTAGTTTTCCAACAGCTATAATACTCTATTCTATAGTCTGTTTACCAGCATGTCTTCTATCTCCTGTCAACTTGTATCATCTCCTCTTCTCTAAAAGAGTCTTCTACTTTTGTTCTTCTTTTGAGTCTATGACTTTTATATCTACTTGTGTATGATTTGCTAATTTTTTGCGACTTTTTTCAAATTTTGTTTTCTCGAGTGCACGTTTGTGTACTTGCGCTTTTACCAGTTAGAACTGCTTTTTTAGGAATTTATTTTCGCCTACTCGTGATTTGTTTGTCAATTTTTATTTACTTCTCTGTTCTCGACTGTCTCTCAGTCAACTCTCTACATTACCACTTCTTGTCTACTCTTCACTCTTGCTTTACAATTTATTTTGTCTTCTACCTTCTGCAAGCGTTCTCCCTTTCATATAACTATTTTACACCCTCTCATTGAACTCGTATTTAGCAAGCCAGGCTTTTCAATGGCTGAGCTAGTTGATAAACTTCGTGTCGTCGGACGATACGATGTTTTCTCAACGGAAATGTTTTTATTGACAGGATAACGACGATAATGTACGGCTGTGGGTGACTGGCATGATCGTGTTCATCGCCTTCGAGGTAGTCAGCATTATAGTTAACATTATCTTGTGGATAATAGGCAAGCTACCTGCAACCGCTTCAATCAACATTGTCGGACCTTGTAAGTTTATTATTTTTTTAAAGATAAAATAAAATTTTGCCATCCAAACAAGTATTAAAAATATAAAAATAAAACGATCTTGGTTGGTGGGATTTATTTGCTTTCAATCGGTCGATGAATAAATATTACTAGCTACCAATGTAGATCAGAAGTCTATAGCTCAAAAATATTTAATAATAACACAATTATCCAGTTGTTTAACTTGTATGTTCCAGTTATTCACGCATACTTCGTTATCGTGGTGAACAGTTACCGTCTTGAGCGCAACGCTGTAGGAGTGTAAAAGCATCGGATAATTTCTAATGACTGCTCTTCGTCTCACATCTGAACCGCACGACTTCGGTATCTATCCACGAGAATAATATTTTATTTTTAGCATCCTAGCTTATACCTATCAGACTCAGATTGGAGAGAATCATTGGGTGCTCTCAAAACCCAATCGCTACTCTATTTGAATATAGAGGCTGGATTTCCGTTCGCGTTCATATTCGACTGATTAATCATTAGGAATGCGGCGAATTCATGGCTTCGACTTATGATGTAAAGACAACTTAAACATTCACTTTTTAAGGCTATTATTTACAAAACTGCTCCCCACCATTGAGAGTTGCAAATTTTCGAATGCGGTTGGTACATTCGTCAGACTGCGAGTGTTTAACAAAGTTCCCATTTATTAATACCTGATAGAAAGAGCGGGAATGTCGAGAATATGCTCGACATTACTCGTTTTTGTAGCCCTATATAAGCATGAAAAAATAGTCAACATTTTGAAATGTAATTTTTTAACACTTAGGTATATTGTTGACGACCAACTATTATATTTGTGTTACTTTTAATAAAAGAAAACGACAGCTTATGATTATTGGTTTACTTATGTTCCTGAATCTGATCCTAGCAACCCTTGGTAGAGCATTCTATATTTGTGGAACGCTCTTATTGGACCAAAAAACCGACAAAAAATGTGTGTGCACTTTCTATATACCTAGCGGTCCCGTCGAAATACACAGAGAGAATCTAAATAAGCTCTCGCACATGGAACCCGCATGCTCAAAAAGTTTCTATCTAGTTCAATACGGCTCTTAGAATCCTTAATTGGACTACACGACTTGATCGTACGGTTCGTAGGTATAGTGATGACCCCGCACCACGAGGTTCGGTAGATTGGAAGGGGAACCGCCTTCGGCTTGGGCGCCCAGTCTCCGTTCAGCAGCCGTAGCGTTTGTGATTACTACCGAGATCGTTTTGGAATCGTACACAGTCTTAAATACTAAATAGAAAAGTAAGTCCAGATAAGTTCTCCGAATAAATTTACTTAGAATAATCGTATATCGGTAAGCTAGTTCACTCGACGAAGATGAGACTGGGATAAATAATTAATTCTAATTTTTACCGCAATGTTGTCATAGTGTCATGATCAACCTTTTAGCTGCGTATGATTCGGAAGGAAATTCATAGTCCCGTATTCGAATAGTAAACAGAAACAAGCGGTCGTGTAATTCTTACCAGTGTTAATTACATAACAGTTCTCGCCATAACTCCACCAAAAACTAATCAAATGTTGACATTTTTGGAAAGTATAACCAAATATGCAAGAACGAACCTACTCACACTACTCTCATTATTATTCGCAGAAATGTTATTCATTTTACATTCTGCAGGTTGTAAACGTGATTATTTGAACGCACATGGTCTTCAATGGAAGCTGTGGCGTCTGCATGGCGCCTGATTTTTATCGCTTGAATCACATACATTACATCACAAGAAAAGTACACCCAAGATGATTTTGTAAATAAATTATTACATTTTTCTGATCACATTCTCTACGTGAATTTGATACACCAATTTTTTGAAACACATGGGTAATATTGCACTCACGTAATTCTGTGCTCGAATTCTATTCAATTCTCGGAAAATTTCATCTAAAAGAAGTTAAGTCCAATATCGAAAAAAGAATCTCATTTTCCAACTGTTCGCTTTTTGTTTATTAAATATTTTGTTTATTTCACAACACCAAAATAGTCGTCAACAAAATAGTTGACAAATGTTGTCAAATAAGTGCATCTCTCGTCACGTGCATTCTTTTTTTTCATCACTTAATATTTTAAATACTAGCTAGTGTTCAGTAGTTTGCTATGCAGTCCGGCTCTTTATCGTATTTACGAGAGTAACAAAATGTCAATCGAATCAGCTCGGCGATAACTAAAGACGATATAAAAAACCGAACCCAATTAATGAAGCTGTAATCGTGACAGACAAGGAGATAAGAGCGTACACATTTTCTCGACTCTCCAAGCCATTGGACATTAAGCCGAGTGTGAAGTTATGAACGGCGACCGGTTCAAATTACGACGATTCGTCCAAGGCTCTAAATAGAAGTCCGGCTCACCGATCAAAATAAATACGATGTTCGGTCAATATTCCTTGAGACAAGTGCTATGGGTATTACGCATTGTTTCACTAAATATTTCCCCATTTCCAGTTGGCTAATCTAGAAGTTCAGAAATTAACAAGCAGTTTGCCAAGACATGACCAACAGACCGCTTTACGATTGAATTCGGATGTGAAAAATATTCGTAAGAAATAATCAGACTAAACCCACAAGTATTCGTGTGAATTGAACTTTTGAATAGTGGCTAGAGAAATGCCTTTACGGAACGTGCACTAGTTGAACCCGTTAGCCGGAAAGGGAACTCTTGGGTCGAGCTCTTTGTTTACTAACAATGGCCCGAACAGGAACAGTCTTACAGAGCTCAACTAGCTTGAGAGCAGACGGTGACCATTGCGTCGTGACTACCAAAATTGGAGTGTTTAAACCGAGGAATGGATTTTCAAGATTTTCTAATAGTTCTTCCCGAGCTGTTTTGATCTATCTCTAGGTATTTCAACAAAAGTCAATTTTGAAGGGAAATTTGGAGGAATTTGATTCATTTCTTTTAACGGACAATTGTCGAAACCGGTGAATGTTCCGTATCTCCACCACTCGCCATTTGCACGTAAAAATCGGCCGAGAACCTGTTTGACGACTTAGGAACTTTGAAGATTCGAGGGTTCGTTGATATTAAATCACATTGATCAACTATTCGGAGTCTGGGCGTTGCCAGGGATGCTGGAAGTAGAAAATAGTAGAAGGGGCGAACCAGACGAGCTTCGGCTCGGAACGAAGTCATAACTTGGGAATAAAAATAGAAGAGCTACAAAGGGAACTCGGTCGAAATACGATGCTAGCGTAAACTTGAAAACTCGGTTCCAAATCAACAAACGTGAAACGTGTCGTCTAGTCAGGATCAAATTAGTTACATTACTAACCATTATTCTCCTTCGTAATTATATAGTATAAATTCCATAGTCTTAAAGAATTTTACCTTACCCACGGTTTAGTTATGAGAGTTCTTATCCCAAGTAAAAAATCGACAAAGATATTTCCCCATTCCTGAACCATTTATATGATTTTTAAGATGAGTACTCTCCGCGCGCACTACTTTCTTATAATTGCCCTGTTATAAAACTGTTGAAATAATGCGGAATATTTTATTGTGCGTCTAATGAGAACCTGGTAAAATACATGAAGTATTTCGTTACTTGAGCTTTCGCGTGGTCTGGATCGCTATCAGCTTCATCAAGTTCACTCTATTAGGGTTTATCTTTGGAATTCGATGCAACTCAGGTGCATGTCCAAACCTAGGGAAACCTTGGCGCGTTTGACATTTGAAGCAACACTACTATCAGGATGAGAACAAACGTAGAAAGCGGTCTAGGCTGCCTTGTAACCGTTTGCCGGGCGGGTGATGACCTCACAACTTGGCTGCTATGCAATTCTGATGCTCTCCGAAGACCGCTCCTCAACAAGTGTGAGGTAGATTTCAAATTTCGCCTCCCACGTTGGACAGATCATTACAGGTTACGGATATTTCCCTTCACGAATCCGTTTCGAGCATGGCGATCGAGTTTATACAATAAATATGAAAAACGCGTATAGATCACGCAACACTTTCATGTTCGAGTAGGCAAGCAAACTTTCAAAATCAAAAAACTTTAATAATTTTTTACTTCCATGATTACGCAGTAAATGGTAGTATTGTGATCGTCAGAAAATTTGAATTCGGTAGAATTTTAACATTACTATGCAGACTCAGAAACATATCTGAACAGTAGTAAAAAAGGACATAAATCGTCATATTATATCCGTGAAAAATGAATGAAACGTGATGTAATTTTCAGCGAATGTTCTCCCAGTAATAGTTGTGCAAAATGAGCCTCTTCCGGATTTTGGCTAACACGAAGTACTTTCGCGATATAAGCGATTTTGATTTTTACTAGCTATAATTAAGAGTCAATATTTTTCTCAGTTTGAGGTGTTAAAATGTTCGTTATGACGAACAGATGACGCTTGATTTTCGTACATTGGGTCATACGCCGCACCTTTAGCCGTACTATTACTCCTTTTCACGATTTGGCAAGTGAGTATTTTGGTATTTCGATTGAACGCCGCAAAAATCAATACATTGGAATGCTCAAGGTCTTGGAATGTTTGGGACGGCGATTGAATGAATTCTGATTTTTATCACGTTGGTCACATACAGAACTTCCGCGCTATACGCATATTGACTATATTTTTATTTTTTCAGACTGCAAAAATGATTATATTTAAACGCTGAGGGACTTCAAATGTTTCTTTATGTCAGCAGAATGTCGATTTATTTTTATTATTGGTGTCACACACCGTGCTTCCGCGTAATTCGCATTTTCTGTTATTTTATTTGTGCACTTTTGTATATTTGGGTATCATTGTTTTAAAAATGACTCCATTTCACAAAAAAAATTTTGGATCACACACCGCATTTTTTGGCACTATGTGATCTGTGCACACCACTAGTTTCTTTTTATAATTAATAACAGACACTTTCTCAGATAGTGTTTCTGAATAATAAGTATCAAGAAATGTATTTACAAATTTATCTCCGTTCCGGATTCGGCTTTGAGGACGATCCCAATTCTTCCAGTAAGTAGGTAATTTTCATGAAAGTAAAAGAATAGAAGTGCCACGCTCCAAACTTCGTAGTCCTTTCATATTCTGGTGTTCAATATTTTTTTTACTTTTCACTTTTCGACGTCGCTATTTTCTTTTCTGTGTTTATAAGAGGAGAGTGTGCTATTTATTTCAGAAATACCTCACTACTTTCGAAACCCAGTGAATATTTTCCCACGTCATTTAATTAACTGCCAACCCAAACATGGTAAGGGCCTGCTCGCTATACCGCACATACCGGTTTTTCCATTGAACAGTCGGTGAAAGTAGACATCAACTCGCCCTCTCGTAAATTGCCCATACGTCTACCATTGAATCCAATACACAAAATTTGGGAAGTTGCTTCGTCTTTTGAAAATTCATTTAACTTATTCCCAGTATAACTTGGGAGTTAGTGGTCGCTCGGTTTAGGTATTGGGTTTCAAGCTCGGGATGCTGGAGTAGCTGGAGGCGAGTTTTGACCTTGAAGCGGTTCCCAACGACGTAGAGCTATTGCGACACAGAGGATACACCCACCCGCCGACCCAGCCGTGGGTTCTTTAGCTCGGATGTACCCAACAGTTGAGACCGGCATTTTACGTTTCAGGGAATCGTTAATATCCACGTAATTATCGGTTTTGTGATTTTTGCATCAATTAAATACTCGATTTCTGCAGAAAAAAATTGAGCACTTTCTTTTCTCACGGCGCTCAAAGAAATATAAATTTAATTGGTAATACGCAGGAACTAATCCAAGCTTTCCTAATTTAGCAAACAACAAAGGGTCTAAACGTGATTTCAAGTCCACCATAGGAAATAAATAATATAATTTACTTTTCAAAGGTTAAAATAGACACTTAAGGATTTTAAAATAATGAATAACTGGATACCAATTCCAAAAGATGCTGCAAAACAAACTACTCAGAATTATTGAGCATCAGAAAACATTATAGCAGTTTTTATTCGAAAAGTACACTGAAAATCAGTTGAAACTATTAAAAACCATCGTTCTCGGTTTATGAATAATATCAGGGAGGATCACTAGATCGCTAGTGCATTTCAAATACGTGCACTGACTTTAAAGATGCGGCTTTAAGCCCTTAAAAAAAATTAGGTGGCCTACCTGGATAGCAACCCTTTCAAACAAAAAACAAAAAAAGTAACCCGATCGGACTAAAGGAGCTGGAGCGGACAACACATACCGGGAAGAAACCGCAAGTCAACCATATTAATCTCCTCCTTTTGAAGTCGGTTAAAAAGGTGTATGATCAACAATTGAAGAACGATTTTGTGCATTCATTGGCTGAAATCTAAATAAAATAAATCTTCGGTCAATTTAATCGATTTTAAGAAATTATGAGTAAAACGTTCAAAGCTACTGAAAATGTCGTGAATCGCCTTTGATTTATTATTCAATAACAAACCATTGTATTTTGAAGTGACTATCGGTTAGTAGAAATAGTATGGTTAAACACTATACAATTGAATTTCTGACGTTACCAGGGAACTCAACTCGTTTAATTGATTGGCAAAAAGAGCGATTCTTGGGCAATTGAATGCGGTCATAGAGCCACCTAGTGATCTCACCAATGCGGTATGCGTCGATCGGAACGAGCACCTCAAGGTCTACGCTTAGTAGTATTCATTTTTAATCTTCTATAAACTACCATTTAAATATGAGACAAAAAATAAAAATTTTCCTGCAATCGAATTCCCACAAGAGATGAAGTATTTTTACAATTGATACAATACGTCAAAACAGTATTAATAAAGTCTTCTTAGCTACCATGTTTCCAAAAACGCACTAATAAAGCCGTAAATCTTTTCACTCATCACTTATAATAATTGAAAAATCTGCGGGTGTTTATGAAAACTTTGTGCTAACCCGGTTTTTTCAGGTTCATTCAATTTAATTTTTTGAAATTCACCTGATTTTAAATCGTGAAATAGGTATCTGAAGTACGGTCTCTTTCTCATGAAAAATTGTATGAATGTTAATAAAAAATAATTATTGGAACGCCCGTTTACTCCTTAGAGCCTGGAGATGCACACAAAGCTGTAACAGTGCCTCCTACAACATCAACTAACTTCCAAACAAGTGCGAGCTTCAAGTGCGAATTTCACATAATTTTCTTACATGTTAATAATATTAGGAAGTAGGTCGAGAATTGAAGGCGTCGATGGATTTTATATGAAATTTACCGAGAGATCTCGTAGAACTGTGAGGAATATTGTTAAGGTGGAGGCTGGGCGATGACGTGGTCGGGCGTTCAGTCATCGAGCTATATATAAAACGACTATTCATAAACTGGAGAGACTCATTTTAACTTGTAAAAAGGTATTCGAACATAAGCGCTGGAAAACGAGTTGATGATTTTGAAAATGAAGTTAATTCAATAAGAATGAAAAATAATTTCGAGACCCCATCAGCCATCATAGGCCACTGAATTAAGTAGTCCCACACGATTCTCCCCCTCATCCTTCAACCATCTCGGAATCCAAAAGATGATACAGGATAATCGAAATGTTTGATCTATTTCAACGCAAATAATGTGTTTACTCTATGTTTGTATGTTTTGTCCAGGTGTGCCGTCAAAATGCCGAGCGTGCCGCAAGTATCGAGCTGTTGTTTTTTTCTATCAACTGAAACCGGGGCGAAGATCATAGGATGGATATACACGGTGGGCTATTTATATTGCTGACATTTAATCGAGCAAATAATTTATATACATTAAATTAGGAAATTTTTTCAATTCTTGTTTGTACCTACTTATTTGTTTCATGCACAGATCGGAGGAGCTCTGCAGGCAATTCTGTACCTTTTAGATCTGCTAAGGATTTTGCCACGAATCGGAAAAGAATACACATCAGGAGGTTCGGCATTTTTTATGAATCAGACTCAATTGATTATTTTGGGAGTAACTTAAGGAAACCAGTAGGTCTGGCCGCATGTATTTATGTACACAGGATAAAAATTTTTCAACGTAAGTCATAGTTTCCTCTGTTAATGCTTGATATAGTATTTCCAACTAGTTGCGTCGACTGCATGGGTAACGAAAACCCCATACCCTGCTCCCTTCCCATACATAACTCGATTGTACGGTTGCAGATGCGTTCGTGATTGCAGCCATGATGGTTTTAGCGGCGCTGGTTTGCCTCCTCGGCATTTATCTTCTACTTGGAGTTTACAAGGTAAGCAATGAAAATATGGGACGACATTCCTTTCCTCTTATATTGTAACAATAGTGTTTGTCCATGTATCCATGTGACATGCGTCAGCGATGATCTGCAGGACTGAATTTTTCTCACATCGTTAAAGTCCGTTATTGAATCATCGCGCCATTGACATTAGGGGTATTCTAAGGAGTATCACAACCGCCAAGGAATAAGGGAACAACTCAACAAAATAAATGCTCTTTTTGTGTTAGAACCTGTGTTTAATAGCTGGAGTGCTGTACTTGGTCCATCAAACGTGAAAACGAGGCTGAGTGAGTCTTCCTCCACAAGAGAGCGTTTATTGTCATTATTCCATAAACCAAAGAAGCAGGTTGCGTCTGTGGTAGACATACTCTTCTTAACAATGCAGAGGACGACAACCATGGTCATGGGGAATTTTTGAGTTCTACCTCTTCTCTATAGACGATTCTGACTACATCTCATCTTTCACAGACAAGGTCACTGAAGCATAAAAACATCATCCATTGACACAGTTAGTGTGGCCTGGATTCGAGCCACCTGCAATTTCTGTTATACACTCGTACAAAGCTCCAGTACCGATTACCTACTATTTTTTATCCTCAGGAGGGCTGGCGAGTCTCTGAAGTTCTAACGTGTGCTGAATTCGAATATGTTTTTGGATTTTAAATTAACTAATATTTATTGCAGGTTGGATTTAATTTTTCTGAATGGCGATCTACAGTGAATGTGAAGGCAAAAACTCCAAAACCTGTGGAAATTCAAGAAAAAAATCTCCCTTCCATACAAGCCAAAAATAAAATTTTGTTCATGAGCTGTTGGATCATAAATGTTTGAACCTGTTTTCGTAAGAATCACTATCATTCAACATGTTGCCATGGAGATATGGCCATTGGTGAATGAAGAAAACTTAGAATTTAAAAAATCAAGTTATTTGAGTTGTTCCCTTATTCCACAAGGGGTGCGACATGTTAAGCCTTCTATCTCTTGGGAAGAACCGCATTCTAAGTCAACAATAGTGCATGATTGTACGTTATTCTTAGCCTGAAATATGCTATACAAAAAATGTTAACCATTTCTTTTTTTATTCAACAGGGTAACCATTCATACGTAAGACTATGGCTCAACGTTGTTATCATCATCATAATTATTCACTTCATCTTGTTAGCCATCCGCATAGTCTATTGGATAACAGGAAGAACTCAAGCGGATATTGGAGTGAACTTGTTGAACCTTGGTACGTACTAAAACCTTTTTAATTCAGAGCTTGATTAAGTAGAGAGCTCCATGGGCAAACATAAAAGCGAAAATTAATTTGGATTGTGGAAACTATTGACGACTAGCAGTTTTCAGAGTTTTGAAGACTGGTCTACTTTTCGTTCTTCACATTACTCTTGACCATCGAGAGATGGTTCCGTTTTTTAACGGTGGTTTCTGAGAAGTTCAAAATCGTCAGTGAAAAGCGAGGAGAGTGCGTTCGAAGTATTGCTACTTTGATTGTTCTTTTAGCAATGATTTTTTGAAAAGGGAACTTAATCACCTCGGGCGGGCAAAATATACTAAGTATTTTTTCTCTTTGCAGTCGCACTTTTCACCATCGAATCTCCATGTTTCAAATAATCTTCACGGTGATCAGTGCTTTTCGAGTCATGTTGCGTTGTATCATCGGGTACAATTAGGAGGATTTTGCAACTTCAAAGACACGTTTTATTCAGCCATTTCCAAAACGGGTGGGGTATTTTGTTAATAAAAGTTATAATTCAGTTAAGCAAAGGTTATTATAAGAATAGCCACTCTACAACAATTTAATGAGTTTTCTTGCCGGAAATGTGTTCAAAGCAAACATCACCCTTAAATCAGTAATTATAGTCGATGGTTTCAAGATCTGAACAAAAAAGTCAGTGGGAATTAGCCAGAGACAAGCTCTAAATATCCATGGGGTAACCTTATAGCAGCTCCAGTTTCTACTAAAGCGAACCTACTCTGTGTAGTCGGGAACACAGAGCTCAATAATAAAGTACCTCCAAAACTAGAAAAACACCCCCTATTTGCAACAAAAAATGTGAAAAGCCAGAGAGTAAAGTGTGTTAGAAAAAACTAACTGATCTCTGCACTTCTCACCTCAACAAGTTGACGAGTACTCTAAAAAAACAGGCCCTGATTCTTATTTCCGTAAAAGAAACCACCCAAATATAATACTGGATATCCTATTCGCTCTAAGTCGCCATTTTGTTTCAGCGCTTCTCATCTACTTCGCCCTGGTTGTCAACAGCTACCTCAGGGAACATGGATCAGGCGTCGAAACGTTCTAAACGCTTTCCCAAATTTATCATAAAATGATCATCATGCAGCATTGGATCGCAATTCCGTCCGTTAACTATCGCTTACAGAAGTATCTTGAACTCATTCACATTGTTCAGAAAGAATGCACAGGTTTCACCTCTAATCAATACCAAAGACTGGATAAAAAAATGTTTGACCTCTTCCAGCAGCAAGACAT
This sequence comes from Tupiocoris notatus, assembly GCA_037159825.1. Taxonomy (NCBI): domain Eukaryota; kingdom Metazoa; phylum Arthropoda; class Insecta; order Hemiptera; family Miridae; genus Tupiocoris; species Tupiocoris notatus. The sequence goes on from JASJUZ010000840.1 coordinate 22,201, forward strand.
AATTCTTCAAATTCTGGAATCAATCAAAAGCCAAATGTGTTCTTCGAAAAAGTTGGAGTTTTTCTAGCCTAATAATGAATCAAGTACCTGGGGAGAAAAAAAAACCCTCAACTGGCCTAATACCTGCCTAATAATTAGCCACTTCGCCCTAATCTTAAGCTTTTAGATCTAATGGATTGCCCATAAAAGGGAATTTGTATTTTTTTATCTAAAGATAATGGTAAGTTTTCTTAATAACAAGTAATTTCGATCGAAAATTACTCTCAAAGTGTTGATAATATTTTTTTAAGTATAACCAATACCTGCAGGAAAATCTGTCGAAATGCAAGCTTTGAAAAACATCTGCCAATACAATTCGGATATTGTTTGATAATAAATATCATTTTTCATAACCGAAGTTTTATTTCCGACCCACGTGAAATAAGGTGAAATTGAAATGTAATCGTTTCTTTACGTCATTATATTATTTAAACAGTATTTAAAAGAAAAGCCGTACTTCAAAAAGGATTTTTATGAGACCAGAGCCGAAGCTGTGCTTGACTCATATTTCCACGCAGGCGGGAGACTACCTTTCGTCTTATAGTATCTGGCCAACCTGTGGATTCTGGATTCAACGAGAATCAAACGGAATTTCGAGTCCTTGTCTTTCCTGAAACAACATAACAACCAAGTAAGACCAAATTAAGAAATCGGAGGAAAATTAAACAAGACTATGTGATTGCGTTTCACGCTAATATTATTCCTAGGTGAAGCTCAGCTTGAATTTAGAAGCAAATCTCACATTCAAACTCAGAAAAATATTAATTAGGTAGGTAACATTATTGAAAAACACACAGGATCGTGAAAGAGAATAGGTAACAATTAAAACGCGCTTTTCCATAAATTCACTCTCATTGTCGCAGTCAAAAAGGAAACTCAAAATTGTACAAGTTTTCTATCAAATTCACCTGTTCCTTTCAAGATGTTTCCTGATAGCCACGGCCTTTTTGATAAGGAAGTACAGATCCTCGGGAAGCTCAGGAGCCAAGCCCATGGCTTTCATGATCCTCAGAATCTTGTTGCCAGTGACGAATCTGACTTGAGCAACTCCGTGCGAATCCCTGAGGGTGACACCTGTAGAAAAGAACGATCATGTTAAAATAAAAACTCAAATAAAGTGTCTATCAAAAAAAAAGAAGAACAATCCACAATACACAAAAATAATTACTAAATTCGAACAGAACTCCTCCAGCAAATAGTTTCGACATCATTTTTTTTAATTTAGGCCTCTTTTGACAGTGATATTTATATTGCTGTCTATTAGGTATAGTATGGGGACATACCAATTTTGGACGGAGTGTGCCCTTTCTTGGCAAGCTTGAAGATCAAATCTTTGACATCCTCGGGTGCAAGCTTGAGCCAAGTTGGTACGCTTCGACGGTACGGCAGAGCCGATTGGGATATACCCTTACTGAAAAGAAAGATATGAATATGATGGAAAATCCATATAAACAGGAAGGCAAAAAACTAGTAGGTAAAATGAGTATAAAGAGCGCATAACTCCAGTGAACCATAAATGAATCAAGTAGGGCAAATAAATACTGCTTTCACCTAAATCGAATGATAACGATGGCTACCACCTCCTGGAGTAAATGAAGCACAGAAATTCTCAACGGATTTATTCACGATTTTGATTAGGGGCTAAACAGGATTAATTTTTATCCTCAAGATGGGAACTGAAAACTTAGCGAACATTAAGAGTTGAAGGGATTTTTTTTAGTTTTATCAGTCCTCTTTCACCGATGATGTGGGAGTTTGGCGTAATAAATTGGCGCAACTCCGCTCTTAAATTTTCAAATGTGGGAAACGATCAACTATCAAAAAAAGTACCCACCTACCCAACAATTTTGGTGCTAAATTGAAATCTTCTTGAATATCGAATAGTTCCAAACACGTACGGAGTCATAAATTAAGATTGCATTCTCAACTGAATATCACTGATATTAGAATACTAAAAGAGATGTTTCTGGAAATACCTACTGCGTGCCATAAATATCGGAATCGCTACGTCGCCGACTCACCACTCTCACCAGGTTTTAAGCGCGATATTATTAAGCGCATCATTTCAAGTGTAATTATTTCTCAGAATGGGGCATCAATTACGCTTCTACTCTTTAACAAATGACGAGCAAAGACGAATAAGAAGGATCGTTAGCCGCTCGATAATTATGTACAATACAGAATCGTCGAGTATATAAAATGAATGAAGGCCGACGGACAGTGCACAGTGGTCATAACCTCTATCAACACGTCGTACACGTGGTCACATTGGCAGCAAGAGAACATTAGCAATTGCATAGAATCGAGAGAAGTAAGTTTCTCGACATGACTGCCAATTACCAAATATTAAAAGAACAAAGTAGTGGAGAGAGAATAAAGAAATTAGTTCGAAGTGTTCGAAATAGGAACCCAACGCATAACGTTTGACTGTTGAGCATTGGCAGCATACGGTAAACAATGGGAATAAAACGAAACTAATTTATGAAAAGAGCGATTATCAAATTCCTTACCCAGGGGCGTGCATGCGACCCATGTTGATTCAGTTATTGAAAACAATATCCACAGGAAACTCGCGAAATTTTAACCAAAGCCCGAGGCCACGGCACGAAGGAACGGCGGAGAACGAAAGCGAGCTAGAATTGCGGATGGAGTATCGATTCTACTGAAGTATCGATAGTTCGATACCACTTTTAATGATCGATATCGAATCAGATGATATGATCGATATATTCAGAATCTGAACTAATTTTCGGTTTTCGAGTAGTTGGTGTAGGAAAAATTTATTCAGAAATTTCATCTCTAACTTATTTACGCGTATTGCGTATGTTTCAACTCATCCTATTATGTACTGATAACTTTTCGAAATCTTTTTCTTGAAGATCAATTACCTACATAATTATGTAAAAAACAGAACGATATTTAAATCTTTCAAAAGAAGCACAGTAACAATCAATTGAATATCTAGATCGCTATGATGATGCCTGATAGGGTGAAAGTGCTCGGCCAGCAAACCGGATCGGCAATTGGATCCCTGGATTTTCTCCACATAATTAGGTACTTTCATAAAGAGAATGATTTGTTATTTTTGAACTGATGCCATCGGACTAGAATACAATATAAATGGGACATTTTTATAGGCTGTTCCTCAGTAAATGTCGATACCAGTGAATATCGATTCACGCTGACAGATACGTTGAGGATGTTACCAACGTTCAAACTGATATCGATAGCATGGTCTTCGATATCTCCCAAGGTGACTAGAACCAAGGTAGATAGATATATCTATCTATCTACCTTGGTTCTAGTATATATTATATCTATCTATCTATATATATATCTACCTTGGACTAGAACACAGGTGGGCTCGATACGATACTAACCCGCATGGTATGACGTCACTGGTATAAAGACTAACAGTTAGTAGTTAGATAGCTTTTCACTAACCATTGGCAGCGGAATTTCATTACTTAGTACAATTAATTATCATTTTTTCTCGATAAATTTTTTTATCTATAAGTAGGTAACCATACTTAAAATTAAAAGAAACAAAAATAATCTGATAGAATTCAAATAATTCGAAAATTGACTTTTAAAATACCTAGGTACTTAATTGTAAAGATTCAGATATTTTATTTTCGAAACACTATAATTTTTCATTTCTAACGTTCTTCACTGATGAAGTTAAAAAAATAATCACCGTTGAAAAAAAGTGGGAAAAAATTATTGATATTGACGTTTTTACATCAGATGTCTACAAGTTTTA
>JASJUZ010000841.1:0-32011 GCA_037159825.1 Tupiocoris notatus
CCTCAGAAGTTCTGAAACATCGGTCTTTCTGCTTTGCTTTGAGCGGAGGGGGTTGTGACAATGAATTCCGCCGACCCGTAGGTGCGCAGACGTTGTCGAATCTTGAAGGGTATTATTGGACTAGGGGACGACTAGACGGCTGTGATTAGCAGCTGTTTCCTCCAGCGTCCGAAATTCGACGGCATCTGCGGCCAACGTTACCGGATTGTCGGGCGAGCACCTTCCGGTGGTCAAAAGGGAACTTGCCTGAAGATAGCCAGGATGGGCAGCAGTCACCTTTCCACGTGTCGACGAGCTAATCACTTCATCTGTTCCTTCTTCCTGCCTAGGTAAACCGTCCTCGCAGACACGAGTCACCTCACGCAAGCTTTCGTCTGCTCATTTATTTATTTTATTAATTTTATTTTATTTATTTATTGTACGGGCGTGAACCCGATTTACATAAATACAGACAAGGAAAAAACAAATCAAAAAAGAAAAATTGTAGGCGAGCACAGCGCCATAGAGATTTAAAGAGTGCTGACAATAAATATAATAAGAATTTTTTTTTGTTGTGGATTTGTCGTTTTTTTCGCCGTTTTTCGAACCGCGGATACCTTGTAATGGTGCTACGAAGCCCTGATGATGCCCTAATGGGCGAAAGTGCTTGGCAGCAGCAATAAAAAACAGGAGAACAGGTCGCCGTGGTTTTCTCCCCCTCAACCCCAACAACGAAGTAAGTAAGAAATTGCACATAAATTACAGAGCGAAGAAAAAACAACAGAATTATATGTAATAGTTGTAATAAGACGGAATTCCTATCTGCCAAAATTTACTCTCCTTGAACCATACACATTGAATTCAATCATAAACCGCGTACCTCCAAATTTCGAAAAGGCGACGATCGACTCTTTATAATTTCAACTCTCAAAATCATCATAGCTACCGCGGAATGCAAGATTAACTCAACATTTTTTACCCAAGACCTCAAACGTTGAACCTGGTGAATAAAATCCCCTCTCGTTCGACTTGATCCCCGATCTCTGCCCACTGATCCGTCCATTCTCGAAGCTCCGATGTCCTTTCAAATTTTTCGGCTAGGTATAAAAGTGCACCTGAATGTTACGCAGTTCCATAGCCAAAGGCACCCAGGTGTGCGCATTGTGCCGCATTGGCTCAGGTAGCTTTTGCTTTTGAAATCTTCCTTCATTAATAGCGCCCTTCGGCTGGAAGCTCAGCGCCATCGCAGCGTCAAAACACGTAACCGTTTTTGAATATTCATGCGCAGGCGGACCAAGGGATATCGGTGGTTTATTCAAAAGAATGAGGGCAAAAAATGATCTACTTTTTGCGGCCAACCTTCAAAATGAAAAGCTCCCGTTGCCCTTAGACGGAGCGCCAAATTCCAGTTCATATCGTCCAAAATCGTTTCATAAGTAGCTGCGAATTTATACTAAAATGTAACTATAATGTAATTTATACTAAAAATGTCTTCGAAAAACTGTCCCCATATATATACATCCGCGAAGAATTTTTAAAGACGCCAATCATTCCAATATAACAGGTTATTTCAATAATTATTCGAACAGATTTTTCGACAACCGGTTACTTAGAAAACTAATTATTTGCTTAACTGGTTATTTCAACTCTCGGTTATTACGATAGCCGGTTACTTCGTAAACTGGTGATTTCTGGCGATTTCCCCTGACAATATTTTGATAAACCAGTAGTTGAAAAAATTAAAGTGAAATGTGCCAAAATTGGTATAATGTATCGACATTCGGTAAAACGGATAAAAATTAAAACTGTCGAATTTTTACAAAAGTTGGTATTTAGATTACTAGCGATTTTTAAAATAATTGATTTTCCTCTACTGCCGATTAATCGGGAATTTTTACAACCGGTATATACTTTTTTGGTTAATTTCAACAAACTATATTTCGATAACCGGTTGTATTGCAAGCAGCTACGAAGATTTGTAACTGGTTTCTCATACGTCGAATAGGAAACGGTTCTGATCAATCGCCAATTTTAATAAATTTCAATAAATAACTGATGAAACCAATAACCGATTATTTCAACCGGACATTTTTGTGTGTTGGTCACTTGTATATATTTATACATATATATATTTTTTAAAGCGGTGTCGCACAATATATGATATAATTTGTAATTGGGCTTGTCACGTACATGTTAATAAATAAATAAATAAATAACACCGCTGAAATCTATATTTGGTGATTTTGTTTATTTGTGCTTTCTATATAATTGACTATGTAGTTTTCCAGTAACCGGTTACTTCTATCACCAGTTATTCCGACACCGTCAGCAATCAGATCGATCCCTTTTCCGTGAATCAAACCTGTCCCACTACGCGCGTCTCGTGTCGTCTACCTGCATTTCTGTTTCTATTCTTTTTCAAAAAAAAAAAAAAAAAAAAAATTGACGTTTCCCCGCGCAAAACCGTTGCTGTTGGTGGCTTCTTTACAATATCATCGTGATGCGCAACCGAATGACACCCGCGAAGGTCGTAACTTAAACTTGGAAGACACCAGGTAGCCCAGTATTGTTCCCCATTATGGTCCTAGGAAAGGTCTTTTGGAATTCCTTCGACACTTTTTTGGCGAGAAAAGTTCGCTTTCGATTCCCTTTTATTCCTAGTTCACCACCTGAAAAGAGTATTGTAGTTGGCGCTCTGTTTTGACAGGTCTTACTTCAACATCAAATTTCCATCGAAAATCGTCAGATAGATTTTCATCAGATTGGTTCACCGAAGATTTTTTTTTTTTGAAACCCGAATTGCGTCGGATTCTGGAAGCCAGGTGGCAGCAAACCGACACTGATTAGGTATTGCCTCTGAAAACAGAGGAGCACCCGCTTCCAAATACGCGTCAACGACGTCTAATTACCGTGACAGATGGTTCCACCCTCGGCTTTGGGAGTTCCAAGAAAAACACCCTCACGATTAAACGTTCTTGGGGATGGTTTGGAAGGAACTGTCCGAAAATAGCCCAGACTATGTTTTGACTGAAAATTGAGCCAAGACTTGCCACGCGTCTTTTGAGATTGCCAGCCAAAAATTATAATTGCTTAATTTCACACTGACCGATCGAGAGAAAAAAGATAAACCTTAGTTCCCTCATTTCGAAACCATCGAAGTTTCCCTACCAAATCCAACATGTCTCATCTCAGATAAATCTCTTCTTTTTTTACACGAATCGAAACTCTCGACGTGAAAATTCCTGCCAGGTCTGGAGCTAATCCAAAAAATCGACACGAAGACACCTGCTCTGAATGCCTTCTAACGTATATTATCAGCCAACCTGTGACCAACAATAGGCCCCTTGCCATTCAACGAGTCTGCGCCCTTCGGTACGACGGTATTGTGCCCAGTATACGACAAAAGCGCTGCCGCGTGCCACCCAGCACCTGGCTTTACGAACACCTATCCGAAATTTGAAAAGCCCCAAGATTGAATTCTTCGTGCCGTATATTTTTCCGATCCGACTGTCGTCGGAGCAGCTACGATAAACTATCGTGATGATTACGCAAGTGATGTATCTTTAATCGATGAAAAACTCGTCGAAGTCGACACATAAATATTTATTGGACGGAAATGATTGTGAACTATTGAACGCATTGAATTACATAGGGAATGAATCGAGAAAAGAATGGCATCTGAAGTCCGAAATTCGTCATCTGTTGGTTGTCAAGTAGTAACTAACGCCTATCTTTGATTGCTGCTAGAGTTATAATAGCAAGCCGCTAAATACGTAAAACTGAGCGGTTATCTGTGAAAATCAGCACGGTTAACTGCAATAGGCTGATCTGCTAACTGTAAAAAAATGAAAAAATGAAGAAAAAAAATTGCGGAATTGATTTTCAGTGTTGCACAGTTTTGTCGAAGAAGTGTCTGCACTGGTAAGTGCTCGGTTAACTCTTCACTTTTGTCACAGTTAACTGGTTAGTTTTGGCAAAATTAAGTGACAAGTTTTGACACGGTTAACTGACCAAGCTTGACACAGATAACTAATCAGTTTTGACACCATTAACTCGTCAGTTTTGAAATAGTTAAACCTTCAGTTTTGACAAAGTTAACTAGTCAGTTTTGAGTCGGTTAACTGGTCAGTTTTTACCGTCTGGTCAGTTTTCTTTGATTATTTTTTTATGTGAATGTTATTGTGAATAAAAAAAAATTTAAAAAAAAAAGTTTTTACCGTCGACTGGTCATTTTTCAAACAGTTAACTGGTTAGTTTTGACACGTTTAAATGGCCAGTTATGAAATAGTTAACCGATCAGTTGTGGCAACCGATCAGTTGTGGCCGTTAACTATTCAGTTTTGACACAGTTAACCTGTCGTTTTTGAAATAGTTAACTTTTTACTTCTTCTCCTTGTCGTCGCATTTTTCGATTTTTCGTATGAGGGGGAGAAAAACCAGGCGGCTCATTCTCCGATTCAAGCACTTTCGCCCATTGGGGCATCCTCAGGGCAACTTGGATCCACAGCCTCCAAGAATCGAAGAATGAGTCGCCTGGTTTTTCTCCCCCTCGCACATCCTGGGTTAACATTTTATTTTTTTAAACAATTAACTGGCAAGTTTCGACATAGTTGAACACGCGGATTTGCACTTTGCAGTTATTAGAGCTGTTTCATCCGCATTCGATCGATTTGCCGAATATTTTTTGGCCGTTCGTTTCACATGTAAAAAATGAATTTCTGAATGGAACTTCCCTTCTGGACTTGTTCGTGAATGTTGACCGTTGGAAATGCAACCTGCGCTAGGCAGTGACAGCTGCGTTTCAACGACCGCCTTTCCGACCGTACAGTTGTACATATACAGGGACCCAGGAGGTCTTTTCGGTCGCAAGCCCTACGTCTACCCTCTTTTTATACAACCATCAGCTCTGATTTCTGAAGGGAAACCATTGAATCGGACCCTCGGACCGCCCGTCGGGCGACATGACTAAAATGCGGACCGTCCGAGTCAATGGAGCTAAGAAAATAGACAAGCCTTTCCCTGTAGTGAAGTTATTTCTTGACAGAGTCAAGTGCATTAAACCGCCATTAGTACCTACACTCTTTTGTACAGTAACGCTCGAGTTTGACCAGCAGGTGGACCCGAACATGAATTGGACCGACGTTAAACGATTTTTAACTATAGGAATCGAGCTATTAACGCCCAGGTATTGCTAGAACGCACAGGGCGCCACAAGTTGACCACCTAGTAGCAAGAAAGTACAATAAGAAGGCGTGAGAACGATTTTCAACTAACAGCCAAATAATGGCCGAATGCCCACAGGGGTAATGCACCTTTATTGTGAGAAGAATGTTTCTAAAAAATAAAACAAAGCGCAAACAGCGGTCGGCCTCAATGGTCCTTTCCCATTTAGACTTAAAAGGAAAATTTCACGAATGTTCCTCCAATTTACGAATGCTGACAAGTATTTTTGACGTGTCGATCCTAAAAAGTTATGAAAATGTCCTTATTTCGCTGCTGCACCTACATGCTTTAAACACAAAGCGCGAGCTTCCATTTCCGCATTTTCTTTTGGACAATTCCCTTTTTTCCGCGTTCGTTCCCGTTATATAGTTGAAGCGACTGCATAGAATTTGTCAATAACTTTCCCTAGTCAATCGAATGTATCTTACATGAATTTTCGCGTAAAATCTGTTTCGGCAAAATCGTCTGCTATATTCCGAATACGAAATCTCCAACGGATCGGCGAAGACGAGGGGAAGAAATCAGATCGAAGGAGATGGTATTTAAAGCACAAACGCGAGGGGTAACTGTGAAGCAGCTGGCGCGTGCTTGGGCAGGTGTGAGGAGGGCACGCTCCCTCTCGGCATTCGAGAACAGGAGGACCGTCGTTCCATAGGGCACACTACACAAAAACACCACTACCTGCGACGTCTCAAGGTTAAACTGGCACGTTCCGCATTATATTTCGCGAAGTTGTGAAATGTAAAATTTGACAATTTTATTTAAGTTGGTACTTTATGTTGAGAGAAATACAGAGGGGAAATTGAAGATTTTTTCTTTTTTTAATTGGTGTCGCAAATAGTTGAACATCGGCGTTCATAAGAGGAGATTTTTATGAAGGTAATTAACGGAATACAGATGTCGTGAGTGGAGTGTGCGTAGTACGTGGAGTGAGTGGGGTGAGCGTATTAAGTGGAGTGAGTAGAGTGTGCGTAGTACGTGGAGTGAGTAGATTGAGCGTAGTAAGTGGAGTGAGTAGATTGAGCGTAGTAAGTGGAGTGAGTAGAGTGTGCGTAGTACGTGGAGTGAGTAGATTGAGCGTAGTAAGTGGAGTGAGTAGATTGAGCGTAGTAAGTGGAGTGAGTAGAGTGAGTAGAGTGAGCGTAGTAAATGGAGTGAGTAGAGTGAGCGTAGTAAGTGGAGTGAGTAGATTGAGCAAAGTGAGTAGAGTGAGCGTAGTGAGATTAGTATATTGAGTGAGTAGAGTGAGCGTATAGTGAGAGTAGTAAGTGGAGTGAGAGTAGTAAATGGAGTGAGTGAAGTGAGCGTAGTGAGTGAAGTGAGCGTAGTGAGTGAAGTGAGCGTAGTGAGTGAAGTGAGCGTAGTGATTGGAGTGAGCGTAGTGTGTGAAGTTAGTAGAGTGAGCGTAGCGAGTGGAGTGAGTGGATGGAGCGCCGTAAACAGAGTGGGTGAAGAGATTGCACTGTAATAATAAGCATAGTGTTCTCTTTGTTCCGTCTTGTGTATAATTTTAAACTCATAGTAACTGAGAGGTTCATTAGTTCCATACTAAGTATATCGTTCAAAATTAACCACATCCAGACCAGCTTCTGAAATTAATTTTTTAACAAATAAAACTATCAATGTTGATAGATCGTCGATTTTTTTTCCTCTTCTCAACGGGATTCGCCTTCGAACGTTAGAAAAGATGCATCTTCGAGATGAATAGGGTTAGAGAAATTCGAGTAAAAAGGTGATAAGCGGAGTAATCATAGCCCGCTGACAATTCAAAGGTAGACGCGATTCGTATCGCGTCCGTTGCTTACCGATAATTAACCGTTCGCCGCGGCTTGTAACGTATCTGGAAACAAGTTGAAAACGACTCCTTACGGGTGCGATTCAAGGGTAACCATTAGGTAAATGGAGACCGAAAACGGGTAAACCACAAGGCACACGCCTCTCAATGCAGTCAGTTCATAACGGGCCGCTCGAGGCGATCCAAAGGGAAGAGGGGAAAAAATTAATAGGTAGAGGTGGGTGTTTACAAGTGAAACCATCTGCCGACGTGATTCTAGGTAGCATCTGCAGGCGAGCGAGGGGATCGAGACTGGCTTCGGTGAATGCTTCTCATATGCGCAGACGGAGGCTTCGACTAAAGCCCGGGTGTTGTATTATTAGAAAGAGAAGGTGACACGAGGGTAGCGGTGATTCAGGAGGCCTCCTTTACTTCCTGGCGGAGGAAGTACTCTAGGGACTGAGTTCTTTTCGAGAGCACCCAGTTCCGTTCCTGGAGAGTCGCTGTCACTGTCGGAAGTAACCAGAGACGACACGTGCAACTTCGTATTCCAGGCGGGGATTAATAAAAGGGAAATTATACGGGGGACGTCGAACCAGTCGAGAGCAAGATGTTTCCAGGGCACACCTCCAAGGCACGCGTGCGGTTGAGATTTTTCCGTTACGCAATTCGAGCGAAAAAAAGTGTACAAAACGAGTCACTTGGATTGCAAGAAGTTAAATACGGCGGATATCCGGCAGATTGTATGCCCACCTGGTTAGCATACATTGTATCCTGACGAATCTTATTATCAATTGTACAGAGAGATATTTATCTATTCTGATCCCTATTGTCGAAGTTTGATCGGAGTCGGCTTGTTCACAATAAAGTACAGCCAGCTCAAGATAGAATAGTGAATTTTAAACAAAATGTACGACCGTTATTGGAAAAAAAGAAAAACAAACGTGATATAGTCAAGATCCTGTATACAGAGTGAATTTTCCCCTGAGAATTTTTCCTTAAGGCAGTTTGCTGTTTCAGTTTTTCAATATCGTCGCTCTTCTACGTCCACTGAGCTCACTGATTTCATTACAATTACCCTTAAGTTGTGATCGTTTCAATATTTATTTTTTTTTCTTTGAAAAAAATAATTTTAATTTTAGTATTTTTTTGAAAAAAAAAAAAAAAATTTTGTTGATTAGACCTGTAAAGTCATTTGATTAATTAATTAAAAGTAAATATAGTTTTTGTACCTTTTGTATCAGGGTTTATCTAAATTTTTAATTTATTTTTATTTTCCCGAAACACTTTTTCACCCAACGACGAAAAATTAAGTGAGAAGAGGTTCCCATGGACTGAAACTGTTATGAGATGTATTCATGTTTTGTGGACCCCTTGTAATTAATGTAGTACCTACGAAGTGAATAAATACGTCGAGAGGTCACGACCTCAAAGCAGGTACTAAATATTTTGTCCTTATTAGTTTCCCCGACTATTTTCACCGTTCTCAACTCGCGTCAGTCATTTGTAACTTGCGAGAGGAGAGGAGAAATTTTTTTCCACCTAATTGAAGCGGCAATTTATCAAGTGGAGAATGCGCCTTGATATCGGTGACGTCCATTCGTCATTCGAAGACGGGACAAAATGCTGGCCGCTTAATTAAGTTGTGGAAGCTCAGTAGCTAATTGAGCTCGCGAAGAGAGAAATCCGGCAAACATTCTGAATGATTGATGATAATTTTATTAAAACGCCGTGAAAAATTTAGCTTCGCGACCGGTTTTTTTTTTTTTTTTTTTTTTTTTTTTGTACAGTGTATTCGCGTTCGCTTTCGGTTTTAAATTGTCGAAAGGAGGTTGAACGTATTTACTTTTATAAAAACACGCGTTTCGTCTCATAAGGGCGCACGACACGCGTTCGAGCTAAACCAGATGTGTCACACAGACCGATCGTCTCGTCGCGATCTTTGCTCGTAAATAGAGCGTGCCAGCGCCCGTTTCGGACCAAGTTGCAAGTCTGAGCAGATGGGTTCAACTGGCAAGGTGTAACGAATAAACAGAGGCGAACTAGCAGATGATAGACCGACGTGGGGTGAATTTAAGCAAACAAGAAAACATCAACGAGAGTCTCATGTTTAATAAACAATGGTTTTGCGTTGTAAAACTCGCCGAGCGATAGCTGAAAGCGTTTTCTGCCGTAGTAAATCATTATTTTTCAAAGTAACCTGACGAACAGAACGAGGAGGAAAATAAAAATATAGTGGAAAATAGGGGTTTACTTAGTTATCGACTGAATAATTTTACACCAGTCGATAACTTGTGTCTAATATACAGAGGAGCTCATTAACAGTGTTACCCACAACTGATAGAGATAAAATAAATCACTAATTTGCCTCGATAAAATTCAAATCATACGTTAGAAAAAAATATATATGTGAAAAATAAAATTTTAGATAGAAAAATATGTCAACATTCAAACAAAAAAAATTATATATATGTCTGTACAAAAATACACGTATGCGATAAATATTTGATATAAATTTAAATTTGAATTCGGTCCTAGTCTAGAATAAGTCAACTTCGAACACATAGATAATCAGCTTACACCTAGGCGTTTGTATAAAAAAGTGGCCGAAATTGTTCACTCAAGTGGGTGATTAAATTTTTCTTATTCATTGCCAGCCGACTGTTTTTCATAATGTGGATATTTTCAAGAATTTTCCCGCCTGGTTGTTCGGCGATGTCTACCTAGTGATTTGACATAATTAGTTCGGGGTGTTTCGCTCTTTATTAGCGACGTTCCTGTCGTGCTGCTTCAATATTTTCTGGACGTTCTGGAGGCTCTCGCCGACGTATTTTTTGTCCAAAATCAATGGGATTTTGTTATGGCGAGAGCTCAAAAATACGTCGTCCTTGATCCTTGAATACGTTCTGTACTTGATTGTTTCTAGAGACTGAGATGCTAATAATCACTGAATAATAATACTGAATTTACATTGCCTTGCAATATTCTACTCGATAATGCACGAGAAACGGACAATAGAGCTCCATCGGTTCATAACCAAGTACATAACTTCGAATCCATTAGTATTTGTGGGAGCCTTCATCAATAGTCCGGTGATGACGTGACGGCCGAAAAGTAATTACTCGAAACTGAAGTAATTGAGATTGTGACTTTGTTCCTTTTCGTCGAGTCCACTTGTTCCTTCTCTCGGTTTGGGGTCCGTCGATCCATCAACCAAAGTCAAATTACATATTCATTGGATACCGACCCGGGGCCTTTACGAGATCCTATCGATCCTCGGCCGACGTATCCCACACATGCCTTACCGATTTTAATTGTTGTTCCGATATCATTGAAATTTGACGTCGAGGCAATTTTTCATCGCGATAGTCGACCGAGGAAGCGCCCCAAGAAACTTCCTCGATCTCGTGACCTGCGTCCTACGTTTGGGAAAGGTCGTTTCGGAACTTTACGACACCTTCGGACCATAACTCAAAGTCTCTCCCGCAATATATTTTAATTTCAAAATCCGACCTCTCTCTCCAAAACGGCTAAGATTTTATGAAGGGATTCTCCCCTCGCTGTAATTTCCGTCCGACGATGCTTTGATTTTTTGCAAGAGCTACGCTGTAAAAATATCCTTTTTACGAAAATATTTGAAGCGGATGAACGGAAAAGGGAATCTGAATGACGGAAATTTATTATATAAAAAAAAAATAATAAAAAAAAAAAAAAAATTAAAATTAAACGAATTACAAAAAACTAGCGTGCCGAATAAACACATTGAACGTCGGACAGACTTGTCGGAGGACATAGGTTTCATTACTGCTGAGGAAGAAAACGCTAAACGGTTTCCAGATCGAAACTAGGCAACGGCAATCATAAAAATGAACGGACTGCTTCTCACACGCGCCAGTAAAAACGAAACGATTTGCTCTAAGTGCGGCGAAGGGTAGTAGCCCCAGGTGCCCTTCTGATAACAAGGTGCTAAAGTCGACGCCAAATTACTCCTAGAACCTCTCCTTTTGCCTTCGTAACTACGGAAAACAAAAAAGGCGGTAAAAACGCGAGATGATGCCCCTTTCGCTAAACACAGGGATCCACTCGGTGAATTATGGCCCTGGAAATGAGAACTCGCCTTTGCGAACGAATCCTTTTTAGCACCTGCGCCGTTGAAAATTGTCGGCGCGTATAGAAATAGATTTACCTAACTGCTCTCCCGTTTTCTGATTCTTCCACCGCTTTCCGCAGAATGAAAAAGAGAAAAAATTACGACGACGAAAAGCCGTAAATGGTTTATTCGAGCCGCAGGGAGTACGCTTTTAATCGTCGAGGTGTTTTACGATAATTACACGTAACAACTGGTCCGAACTATCGTTAATATCAGGACTCTCCAGTTCACACGTGCTCCCGCTGCGATCGGAAGCTGGGGAAATTAGCGCTCCCGAAGTTTGAATATTCTGAACTGCGGTTGACACGCGAGAGAGCCGTTCGAAACCTGTGCGCTATCAATTCGATTTTTAGAGATGGAAAATACTTCCCAAACGTACGGCTAGACGATCTAGTTCCTTCGCGGGAGCACCAGTTTATACGAAGCTTCTTAAGTTCCTAATTAAAAGCTAAACTTATTGCCTAACGATACAGCTGGAGAGAGTGTTAAACGACCAGTCCAATGAGTATAGAACGATTTTTATAGCTCCAAGAACTCTCGAGTTATACCCTCATGTCAAATTTCTGAAAATCTCCCCAATTCGGCACAAAAGCTGCGATAACTCGAGAACCAATAAAGCTATCGACCCGGCGATGGTCTCATTCGATTCAGCGTCCAAAAATCTATATAATTCGATACCACGTTCACATTTTTCTGAAAAACCTTGGAAAATATGAATTTTCTCCCCCTCAAAACCCCCCAAAAATACCCTTAAAATTGAGCTAGCAAGTTGGTTCAAGAATTGGGCCGTCGTAGGACCGAGATTGATTTTTGGTGAAAATTTCAAATTTTTAGCTCTTACAGTTTGGCCGGAAAACTGCTAACGGCGTACGGTGTACGGCTTACGGCGGACGGACAGAATTTTTTTATTGGATATTCGGATTCTACATGCCTTGAAATGTAAAACATCAAATTTTGAGGGGGGTTAGAAATTTTTTTTTCTTGGGCGATTACAATGGTTTATTATTGAATAATAAACCAAAAAGAATGACAATTAATTGGGAAGGATTAATTGGAATGTTCGAGAGACGCACAATTCCCTCCATCTCGAACCAGTGTCTTTAACTGAGAGCTACGATTGCTATAGTTGCTTAACGCTATCGATGCTGAAATTATTATCAAAGGATGCGATGCATATGATTTATCGTTACTATAATAAATCAAAATGTCGAATAATTTCCACTTCCCAACCAATCATCAAACGCCTTTCTTTCGTCCCGAATCGAAGCTAATTAACCTCATGGGAGTTCGAGTTACGTGGGAAAGCTGGCGCAGGCTGATAAAATGCCCCAAGAAACGTACGCTTGACTGCATTATTCGCTTGTTAGAATTGTCAGCGGAAAGAAGGCGATAGCGAGCGATAGCTCGATGTGTCATTAAATAACGAGCATCGCTTAGCTATGGTTAACTTTTCGATCAAGTACTCGACAAGCACCTGCTAGTAATGCACATAATGCTCCACACGATTGGCGCCCTATCGAAACGACCGTTGGAAAGTTCGCAAAGGGGGAAGGGAACAATGGCACCTGATTCAAAGAACCGCACGAACGGGCCGTTATGGAACGCGACTTCTCTCCGTAGATCTCGAGAAATCTAAGGAAAAGGACTTTTGGAACTAGCGAAACGGAGTAATTAATGGTTTGGCGGGAGTAGTAGCAAAGAAATCCGAAGAGCCGAAGATGTGTTCATACATCAGTCAGCTTTTCAGGTGTCGAGAGCTGTGGCAGATGTCGCGTGCCCGGGCAGCTGCTGATTCGAAGAGCTTCGAATGTATTGTCTGCACCCCGAGCTACATTGTCAGCCAGTGGAAGATGTGAAGGGATATGGGGCCGCGGTCCTTATGGAAAATGTAAGTAGGGTAGAAGGTTTGTAACGGTCGTCTAATCGCCCCTGTCCAAACAAGTATTCGCGTATGCTCAGACATTGACCTTGGGAGCAGGTTTTATCGAACTGGAATTTGCCAGATTGAAATTAAGTAAGCATGGGCTGATTTGGAATTTTCTAGTCGCTGAAATGCGTAAAAACTGGATATGGAAAAATTGGAATTTTAGACAATTGAATGTTTGGAAATTTTTGGTTTTGAAAGTGGAAAAATACACCAAGGGCAAATTATGGGAAGCGAATAGATGCCGGCGATCTTGAGGCGCGAAGAAGTTATCTAGACGGAGCAAGACAATCGAGAAGTTATCTAGACTGGAGCAAGACAATTCTATGAGTGTCGCTGATGCTGAAAAATGATGCTGGGATTGATGGGCTGGCTGCCATCAATGCTGTAATAAGAAAAGAACCTGATATGATGAGAAACTGATGGGATAAAACATAAGATACAGCAAAATTATCATTGGTCATTGATTAGAAGATAAGACTGATAAGATAATGCATTGATATGATTAGAGACTGATAAGATAATGATATGATATGATTAGAGACTGATAAGATAATGATATGATAAGAAAATTATATTATAAAAACACTGATAAGATTTATATGATAGGACTCGATAAGCTATTATGCTGATAGAGCGAGAAACTGTTGAGATAGGACACAGATGTAATATGAAACTAATATGATAAGTCTCTGATGTGATGAGATATTGATGAGATGAGTCACTGATATAATTAGACTTTGATAATATGAGAGACTGATAACCATTATAAATCGAGACATTAATAAGCACTGGTGAGATAAGAAGCACGAAGAACTGAATGTTGAAATGAAAAATGTTTGCATAATGAAAAATGTTTGCAAAAATTGAAACCTGTACATCAATTATCAGTAAGAAATTCGTTCTGAAATACGCTTTTCTCCAGTAATCGAATTTGAAAAATGAATCAAACTTTCAAAGTGATAAGCCAACAATAAGCTCCATTGTTCTCCTTGCAATTTGCAATCGCCTATAGCTCAAATCATCCGAACATAACTATATGGCTCCAGCTGGAACAAAATGTAACGGAAATCCAAGCTCAGATTGGACATTTGGTTCAAGTTTGATGAGCAGGCTGTTGACTCCCCTCACCATCTTGCTACTTGGGGTGAATTCGTTATGGAGACAGAAGTGACGCTAAATAAGGGCAAGTGCCCCATTGTCCCGACGATGGTCTTTTGGTCGGCCCTCTGCCGTTTTCATTACGCACATTGTCATACAACACCGAACAATAAACCGGGGCTATGTACGTTACAGGGTGGAAAATGACTAATTTCGTCCTCGACGCTAACTCAAATTACTACTTTTTTATTATACAACGTACTCAGCCAAGCTCAATAAGTGGCATGAATTTATTATTTATTTATTTGAACAGTTTGTTCACGGGAGAAATCCCTTTACATAATTACGACAAAATATTACATATCAACAGCTACACACATTTTAACGAATAACCAGTGACATCTCTCCATACTCGAACAAACACATGAAAAATACCCAAAACATTCACAAATATCATAATCAATTTGAAAAAAAATATAATTTTATAATAAATAGAAACAAAACAAAACACGGGCTAAGAAGCAGAACTACGACCTAAACAAGCTCAGGGGGACACAAATACATCAAGAGTGGGGTCCAACTGCAGCAAACAATTTAGCCGTCTCGCAGCACGATGAAGCGGTCGGTTTCTCAAATGGTTAGTGGGGGAGAAAGGGACCGACAAGACCTGCGATTGACGACTGTAGAATTGGGGGACACAAATGTTAATTTTTGAATTTTCACCAGACTTTACTCAAGTTCACTCGAATTTTTCCGTACATCCCAATACCGATTTATATTATTTAATATTATTACCTGTTTTTTATCCGTTTTCTATATCGACGCCGGCCTTAAATACAATAGGGAATAAATAAAACGCAATAAACTGATAAATTATTCATCATCGCAGTTCGTTTGCCCACGATTCCGTAATTTACGATTCGACGTATGAAAATGTCACATTACCAGCCAGTTGATCCCAAGGCCTATCGAAATTGGCACCTTCCCGTCCGGCGTTAAAATCACCCGGCCTTCTCGCACAGGGTCAATGTCGTAGGCCTTGATCGCGCGTGGATCTGAGCCCACAACCTGTTCGATCGAATTCCTTCTTGCCTCGTCGAACGCTGCGTTTAATCGCCAATTTTCTCCCACCCGCATTTCGATACGCTCTCCTACGTTGTTTTTGAAAATCGGCTCCCAACCGACGGCGAGGCGTTACAAGGACGGCCGACGGAGCCAGGAAAAGCCCGCGAGGCTTCTATTCTTTGACGAAATTCCGTCTCGCCCGGGAATTATGCTAATCGAATCTCTCCTATTAATTTCTTAATAGTGTTCGGACCGGTTCGATTCGAACCACTTAAGGTTAATGTTGGGGGCAAAAGCGTTTTCGCCCCGCTCGGGTCAATCGTTAATTGCTCTAATGAGCTTTTGCCGCATTAAAACGCTGCGCAGACCGGATGAAATCGGAGCGCGTTAGATCCTAAATAATTGCCCTCAGCCAACTGCATATTCCGCCTCCGAACTAACGCTGATTTATCTTCCATCGCCTCAATTACTCGTTTATTGCTCGCGAGTAGCATTTACCGACTATTTAGGAGGATTTAATGTTTCCAAACTGGGCCCCATGTATCATTTAAACGAACGTTCGCGGATGATAGCGTTATTTACTGATCGATATCGTTGTAAAGTTCTACTTATCTTCGAAACTGCATCAACGGCAGGGAATGCAGCCTTCAGTCGTAAAATGGGGTTTAGTTTAGTTTTCTCAGAACTAGCGGCTATCTGGTTCGTACATTCCGTCGATGAAAGAGTCGGCGGCAAGGGTCACAATACTATGAGCGAAATTAACTATTAGAATTGAGCCCCTTTGTTTTGGCCAAAAAATGTTAAAGGTAAAAATTAAAAACGGAGATACCGAAATTCAATAGTTCAAGGTAAATATAAGAACATCGATAAGTTTGAGGGAAAA
The DNA here is from genome assembly GCA_037159825.1 of Tupiocoris notatus. Classification (NCBI taxonomy): domain Eukaryota; kingdom Metazoa; phylum Arthropoda; class Insecta; order Hemiptera; family Miridae; genus Tupiocoris; species Tupiocoris notatus. The sequence continues at coordinate 16,100 of JASJUZ010000841.1, forward strand.
ATGTCGACGAAAATATTTCAAAGAATTCTCAATGAGAAAATGTTGTTTTATCCACGAGGAATTAGAAGCGAGCTCACTAAGTTGGAGGATATGACGACGTCGAAGAGGTCGAATAATTTGAACAAGATGAAAAACCAGAAGAACGCGAAGAAGTAAAAGAAATTGAAGGAGTTTGGTAAATCGAAGAAGTTGTTGAACAAGAAGTAAAAACGTGGAGAAACCTGAAGAATAAGAACATTCGAAGAATTTTCAATGGGTGGATATGGAATTTCAATTGGTTATAGAAGTAAGAATTTTCGAAGAAAAATTTCCCTATGAACTTTCAACAATTAAAAATTGAGTTTCTATAGCTTTTTTTACACAAAAATCTCAACAAACCTACTAGAAATTTGAAACAAATTTCTACTTAAAATAAAAAAAAATCTAATAAAAAATTTTGAAAAATTTTCTACTGAAATTTTAAAAAAATCTTTGTGACGAAAAATTGTCAGTTAATTTTAAATGAAAATTTTATAAACGAATTTCAAATGAGGACATTTTTATTGAGATATCTACGAGACAATTTTCAATCAGGAAATTGCCAATGAATTTTCCACAAAAGGAAATTCAATGAATTTTCCACAAAAGGAAATTCAATGAATTTTCCACAAAAGGAAATTCAATGAAGTTTCCACAAAAGGAAATTCAATGAATTTTCAAAAAGAAAATTCAATGACAATTTTTAATTAGAAAATGTTCAACTAATTTTCAATAAGAAATTTTTTAACAAATTTTCAATGATAAAATTTTTAACAATTTTTCGAAAGACAATTTTTAACAAATTTTTAATAAGAAAATTTTTAACAGAATTTTAATGAGAAAATTTTTAACCTAATTTTAATAAGAAAATTTTTAACAAATTTTTAATAAAAAATTTTTTTCAACCAAATTTTAATAAGAAAATTTTGAACAAATTTTTAATAAGAAAGTTTTTAACAAATTTTTAATAAGAAAATTTTGAACAAATTTTTAATAAGAACATTTTTAATGAACTTTTTCAACAAGCAAATTGTTCAATGGATTTTCAATTGGAAATTTTTAACGAAAATGTTCATTTAACATTCATTGAATTGGCAATTAGTAAAAAAATTTGCTCGTTGAAAATTCGTTAAAAATTGTTTATGATGAAATTAATGAAAAATTCAACGAATTTTCAAGGAATATTCAATGCAAAAATTTTCAGTGAATTTTTAATGAGAAAATTTTCAATAAGACAAATGTTCAATAAGTTCAAGGATCTTCTACTTGTAGCTTCAAGAGATGAAGGCGTTGAAGTCGTCGAATATTTTGAAGAGGACGAAAAAGTGAAGATCGCGAAGTCGGAGGAGAACTTGCAGACGCCGTAAATCTTGGATATGTTAAAGACGTTCATGAAGTCGAAGTAGAAGATATTGCTAAAGATAAGCTAAAGAAATGGAAGAAGCCGAAGATTTCACGAAAGGTGAAGACGTCAAATAAATTGATGACGTTTTAGATGCGGAAGTCTTGGGAGGAGTGGAAAGAGATGACGATTTTGAAGAAGTAGAGGATTTTATAGAAGAATTATTTGACAAAAATAATCAAATAAAATAGGGAAAAAACTCAGGACCGAGACGCCTTTAATAATATTTAATTCTGATAAAAGTCGCTGGTATTTTAATATTTTTTTTTTTTCTCCAAATATTCGGAGATTATTGATTTTCCTTCTTACCAGTCAGAAATTCCCAGTTCAGGAATTCTCTTCGGATGAAGTTTTCCCAAAGCTATCGAATACTACAGCCAAAGAGCGTCCATATAGAGCATTCGTATCATAATTTTTTCAAATGAGGATGGAATAGGTTTGTGTGTGGGCTCGAGGCCCTGCTGCGCTGATCCTATTTATATGTGAAATAATGCGGGAGGTGGAAGGGCTCGTAACTCCCTAGGAAGTAGGCTACCGACCCGAAACCCATCACACACATTCTGATGTATGTCGATTCGACGGGGGGTCCCGCATTTTTATTTCATTTTTTTCTACCGGTGAAACGTGTGAAGTCAATAGCCTCACACGTCCGGCAAGGCTACTCCCGTTCTTTGCTGTCACCGTATCTCACCAGTTTCCAAGAGGCGTATCAAGGCTTCGACTCGTTTACATGTAAATTTCACAGCCGGATCGCGATTCTCTTGCTGAGGAAAGCTGCCTTCCAGATATATACCTGCTTGTCTGGCCGTTTCCGAGATCCGACAAGTAGACGTCGGTTGCTCAATGCCACGTGTTCTATCCTGCCACCCATGCGTTTCTTGAGGTATTTAAGGAATCGCGCTCGTCCGACGTCCATTTGCGTCGAGGGGCGTTTGGACTCGGCGTTGGAGTCGCTCTATAAAACAGATGACCTTCGATTTATGGGGATTTCAGAACGTCGTTCGCCGTTGGTATTTGAAATTCATTTTACATCAGGATCTTCCAGAGCGAAAGTCATGCGAGTTCGGCGCGCACGGTTCGTTGTTTTTATCGAGTTTAAGCCGCCGGTAGAAAAAATGGAAATCTTCCTTATTCGTATCGAAAATAATCCGAAGAACCGGTTCATTGAAGTGGTGAATACAAGATACCGGAAGATAGGTTCCAGTGTGTATGAGCGGCGTATTTTTAAATTTGTTGTTGACCAAATAATTAAAAGGGAATGAAAATTGGATCGCTATATAGTAACAGTGTGCGAGTTTGAAGAACGAGAAAAAGGAAAATGAATAAAAGAAGAATATGAAGAAAAAGTTGAAGAAGAAGTATTAAAAAAGAAGTTGAAGAAGAAGGATTTAAAAAAGAAGTTGAAAGAGGAAGAAGTTGAAAACGTTTTCAAAGAGGAAGTCAACGATTGAATTGAAGAAGAATTGACTGTGAAGTGGAAGAGAAAAGTGGAAGCAGAAAAGAAAGAAGCAGTCAAAGATCAAATGGAAGATGAAACCGAAAGAGACATTGAAGAAGAATTCGATGAGGAAAAATCGAAAAAGAAGAGGGTGAAAAGTGGAAAATACCTGACGCGCCAAAGAATTGGAAGACGCCGATGTTGTTCGCGGTGTGGCGTAAGAAGGCTTCGAAGAAAAAGATGAAAAAGGAGGGTATCATTTCATTTTAAGAGCAGAGCACACTCGTTCAGTCATGACACCTCAGGAATTACGGCACGTTTAAAAGACTCGGCCACAAAAAATGGAACGTGTCCGTCAAAAGGCAGAGAGAGATTTCCATGTCCGATTAGGGAACCTTAATTGTTTCTACTATGATACGACCGGACCTTTCTCATCGTTGCACGGTCACCGTGACTTGAGCGCGATCTCTTTAGCGGCCCTTTGGAGATTGATTAGCGCTGTCGACGTCCGAGCTAGACCGAACTCTGCCTTTGCTCACGTTCCATTACCGTAAAAAGTTGTACCGAGGGTCGATTTCGGATGACGATTATTGGAATAAACTATATTCGAATCGGTACGATATTTGACCCAACTAACTTGTTGTGAGGTTGAGGTGGAGATGAAAAACGCGACCAGTTCTCCTTATCATTTCTATTAATTCGAGCGCTTTCGCCCTCACGGGCCTCTTCGGGAAACATCTGGAATTGATACGTGTAGTGGTAAGTATTCCTATTTTGTTTTATCGTTTAAAAATAGCACGTTAGGAAGTCACCAATCAAGAAACAAGCGCAAAAAAAATGTGAGATACTGTTACGTTTTTACACTACGCGGATTCGTTTGGGTCAGACTTGGAAATTAAAACACACTTTAAGAACAGTTTCCTAATTTATTAATAACGCACAATTATTACTCACAGTAAACAGTCGAATTTATCACGCGCACAGTTAATTTATAACACGCACAGTCGATTTATAACACGATTCACACACGATTTATAACGCGATTTATCACTGGTCGAGCGCCGAGACAACCGAAGTTAACTCAGAACACGGAATTCGGATATCGGAATAACTCACCCGCAGTTCTCGCTTGCCGGCTTATATAGGGGCGGGCGGTCTGTCTAGAAGCGGCGAGCCAAGTCGGACCCGACCGGCCGGCCCTAGTCGAGCCCTCCCGGTCGAGCCCTCCAGGTCGCTTCTAGAACCTTCTCGCGCTGCGCTTCTCAGAAAGCCGGCGGTCCCTTGCTCGTTACACTGCCCCCTCCTTAAGACTGTTCCGTCCCGGAACAGCATCCTCTTGACCCTTGTGGCGGTAGGGACAGCTGAACCCCTTCGTGCATCTGCCCTGGTTGAAGAAGAAGCAGTCGACTGTCTTTTGGAGTCCTTCCTTGGCCCAAGGGTTGAAGCAGCAGACGGTGATCATGATGCCGGTGTGCTGGAAGAGCTCCTCGAGCATATTCCGTACCACTCGCCAGTTCAATCCGTCCAGCCCGCAGCCCAGCTTAGGCACATTGAGCTGGGTAATGTTGAGCCGAAGTAGATGGGTCCCGTAGGCTGATAAGGCAGTTCCACAGGGTCCGGTAGCTGCACTTCTCGTCGGGGCGAGTCTTTGTCACCAAGTAGAACAGATGCCGGTTGTTCTGCTCGCAATGCACAGTCTCTCCAGCAGTTCCCTGCTGGCCTTTTCCAGCCAAAGGCAAGCCTAGCTTCTTCCGAGCAACCTGACATAGTCCTCCTGATGACGGGATGTCCTGAGCAGCGCAGATGGCCAGTGCGCCTTCCGAGGGCGAGTCAAACAGGTCCAGCCTCGCCTCAGTCGTGACTCCATGACGGACCTTGCGTCTGAACTCCTGTTGCCACATGAACTCTTCAAATGGCTGGTCTTCACTGGGTATCCTGCAGACACGAACTTCCTGGTTAGCAGAGTCTCCCAGGTACGGTGTAAGCCGGTTGAAGTGCACCACCCTTGGCTTGCCGTTTGGTTTTCTCCTGATGCGGTAGACGACGTCGTGATCCTCTTCATCACCACGTACGGCCCATCCCATGAGCGCTGCAACTTCGGTGATAGTCCTCGTCGTCTCTTAGGGTCGAATAGCCAGACCAGGTCTCCTTCCTGGTATCCTCCATCTTCAGCGTTGATGTCGTAGCGGTCTTTCATCCTGTCACTTGCGTCCTGAATAGATGAACGGACTCGATCGTGCATGGCGTCCAGTCTTCTCCGGAGGTTGGATAGGTAATCATCTCCAACTACGTCTTCGTTGGGTCGGAGGCCGAATTTCAGATCGCAGGGCAGTCTTAATTCTCGTCCAAACAGCACATTCGCGGGGCTTAGTCCAGTGGTCTCATGAATGGCGGAGCGATAAGCCAGCAGGAATAAGGGAGGTGCTGGTCCCAGTCTCGTTGATGGTCAGAGACTACCTTCGACAAGTGCTTCCCAATGGTTCGGTTCATCCTCTCCACCATGCCATCCGACTGTGGGTGTAGTGCAGTCGTCCTTGTCTTCCTGATTCCCAGCATCTCACACATGTTCTGGAATACGGCTGACTCGAAGTTTCGTCCCTGGTCGGAGTGAAGCTCATGGGGTACTCCAAAGCGGCACACAAGCTCCTTGACTAGTACATCTGCCACTGTTGTCGCTTCCTGGTTCGGTAAAGCATAAGCCTCAACCCATTTGCTGAAATAGTCCATGGCGACCAGGATGTATTTATTACCGTCGTTGGTACTTGGAAATGGTCCCGCGACGTCGATTGCAATCCGCTCAAACGGACTCCCAACATTGTACTGCTTCATGGGAGCCTTCCTTCGGCGATGAGGTCCATTGGCCGTGGCGCACACAACGCATTTCCTGCACCAGTCTTTGACATCATCCTTGCAGTTGATCCAATAGAATCTTTCCCGAACCTTTTCCAGAGTCTTGCGAACCCCCAGGTGCCCGCCAGAAGTTCCGTCGTGTAGTAGGCCGAGTATCTCTGGTATCCTCTTGGTGGGGACCACGATCTGAAGTCTGCTCGATGAGCCATCTTCATTCTCCAAGACTCTCTTGAGAAGGTCTCCGTCCAGGCGCAAGGAATCCCACTGAGCCCAATAAGACTTCAAGCTACGAGAGAGAGGCGCAACTTCCGCCCAGCTAGGTCTCCTTCCTTCTGTCTTCCATTTCAGCAGTATTTTCAGATCCGGGTCTTCTTCTTGATCCTTGGAGATCTCGTCGCATTTCCAGTTGTCGTCGGTTGCCGTAACTCGGCAAGCAGTTGCAGTTTTCTCCTCCAGCCGGCTGCAATGCCTACACTCGTCTGGGCAGGGTCTTCTTGACAGTGCGTCGGCGTTTCTGTGCTCGATCCGGCACGATGTTCCGAGGTGAAGTCGTATTCTTGAAGTCGTTCTATCCATCTTGCAACTTGCCCTTCGGGATTCTTGAACTTCAGCAACCACAGCAGCGCAGAGTGGTCTGTCCTCAGAAGAAAATTTCTTCCATACAGGTACTTGTGGAAGTGCTCCACTGACTTGACCACGGCTAGAAGTTCCCTGCGAGTCACACAGTAGTTGCGCTCCGGCTTAGACAGAACCTTACTATAGTACCCAATCACTCTTTCCTGACCATCCTGGAGCTGGGATAGGACGCTACCGATGCCAATGTTACTAGCGTCTGTGTCGAGGATGAATTTCCCCTCTGGCCGAGGATATCCCAGTACAGGAGCAGCAATTAGGGCCTTCTTCAGGTTCTCAAATGAATCCTGGCAAGACGGGTCCCAGTCGAAGCTTCGTCCTTCCTCTGTCAGCTTGGTGAGTGGCTTGGCGATGTCAGCGAATCCTGGGACGAAGCGGCGGTAGTAGGTGCAGAGTCCCAGAAAACTCCTAACCTCGCTTTTGTCCTTCGGCCTTGGCCAGTCCTTGACAGCGTCTATTTTCTCTGGATCCACGGAGACGCCTTCCCCGGATACGACGTGTCCAAGAAAGTTGACCTTCTTCTGGAGTAGATTACACTTCTTGGAATTGAGCTTAAGATTGGCTGCTCGCAGGCGTAGAAACACTTCTGTCCAGATTCTTGAGATGGTCGCCAAAAGATTTCCCCAAGACAATGATGTCGTCCAAGTAGACCAGGCAGGTTTCCCAAGACAGTCCTCGCAGAACGTTTTCCATTAATCTCTCAAACGTGGCCGGAGCGTTGCATAATCCAAATGGCATCACGTTGAATTGCCACAAACCGGAACCAATGGAAAATGCTGTCTTATCCTTATCTTCGGGGTGAAGAGAGGGTCCCACCTGCCAGTAGCCACTCTTCAGATCCAAAGTCGAGAAGATGTTACACCCGACCAGCGTGTCGAGCGTGTCGTCAATCCGGGGGAGAGGGTAGCTGTCTTTCCTTGTCACGTTGTTCAGCTGACGATAATCGACGCAGAAGCGAGTAGATCCATCCTTCTTCTTCACCAGAACCACTGGTGAAACCCAAGGGCTGTTCGACGGTTCAATGACTCCTTCCTGAGCCATATCACGGATCATCTGCTCGGCTTCTTCTCGTTTAGCTAAGGGCAGTCTCCTAGGCGTCTGGCGAATAGGTCTTGAGTCGCCAGTGTCGATCCGGTGTTGGACGAGGTTCGTTCTTCCTTTTGGGCCGCCTCCCTCCTCAAAGACGTCTTGATAGCGGTGAAGCAAGTCGCTTACTTCCTTGCGTCGCATATCTGGGGTAACGTTCAGACACACTTGATGAACGAAGTCTTCAAATTTCTTCGAGTGTCGCGGTGGTGAAGCAGTCACATGTTCAGTCGGTCGAACTACTGAAGACACAGAGGAGCAACTATCCCAGGCAGCTCCCTTCTTGATGGTAACTGGGTAGTCGTTGATGTTCATGAGGCGCACAGGGATCTCTTTTCCGATGTGGACCAGGCCCTTTGCCACCAAGACTTTCCGTTCAGGCCCACAATCAAGTGTCAGAGGCTCCAGCATTGCAACATGACCTTCCGGAACTTCACAACCCAAGCTGGCAAGGGCCATTACCTCACTTCGCCCCTTAATTGTAGTGTCTTCAGCCAGAACAGCACGTGCTGACACCTTCTTCATGTCCTTGTAGTACGACTTCTTCGTTCCGATCCTGATCACGCATCTTTTAAGTCCAGTTTGAATCCAAATTTTGTCATAATGTCCATTCCGATGATTACGTCACGTTCGATGTCTGCTACCAGCACCTGATGTTCGAAGCTGGTACTGCCGATGCGGAAGTGGGCCACTGTCTCACCGTGCGTGGTCACTAAGGCTCCCGTCGCTGTCCGCAGAGTCCATCTGGTTGGAGCTATCTTTCCATTCGAGCGAGCTACCTCAGGCTTCAGAATCGTCATGGTGGCTCCGGTGTCCAAATAGTAGCCTTCTACTTTTCCCATTCACCTTCCCATCTACCAGAATGCTATTTGTTTGGCTTCCCAGTAAGGCGATGTTCGCGTGTGCTTTTGGGGCCTTGGTCGCACGGGTTGACAGCTGCCCCTTTCCGTCAACCCTTCCTAGTTTTCCTGTGGCCTCGTAGACTTCTGGGGCTTAGAACAACGACTCCTGACATGCCCCAGCTCACCACAGTTCCAGCAGCGGATTTCTCGTTTCCGGGTTTTCATTGCTTCGAGAAGTTTCTTCACTAATTCCTCCAGCGACGACGTACCTGAATCTTCACTGGTGCCCTCCACAGCACGCACGCGAGCTGAACCACGCACTGACTGCCTTACGGATTCGAATTCGAGGGCCTGTGACAAGGCTTCGCTGAGGGTCCTTGGTCGAGCGAGTTTCACTGCCTTGCTGTGTCTCCACTTCTCGAAGTCCATCCAGGAATCTGTCGATTGCCAGGCTTTCGCAGACGTCGTCTGGCACGGTCGGGTAAGCACACTTAACTAGGCGCACGATATCGGCCTCGAACTCCTGCAGGGTCTCATTAGGCTTCTGATATCTGCTCTTCAGTTGCGACCTGTAGACATGCTCCATGTGCTTCTGGCAAATCGCATTTCTAGGTGTTTCTTCAGTTCTTCATAATTCTGTCTGTCCAATATTGGAATGCTCTGAAGGACCTGTAGAGCATCACCCTCGCAGAGAGAGACTTAGCATAGAGCCTTTAGTGCTTGCTGACCATCCGTGCACTGCAGCCGCAGTCTCAAACAGGGTGAAGTACTCCTCCAAGGCTGTTTTGCCGTCAAAGGTTGGCAAGTCACGTCCGTGCGTTGGTACCGAAGATGTCGATGTAGAGGGGCTGCCTTCAATTCTTCTGTTTAACATTTCAATCTTCGCCTCGACGTCTTCAACTTTGAGTCAAATTCGTCGAGCGGTGCCGATGATGCAGTCGGTGTAGAGGGGCTGTCTTCAATTCTTCTGTTCAACAATTCAATCTTCGCCTCGACGTCATTCAACCTTGAGTCAAATTCCTCCTTCAGTGAAGCAGCTAGTTCGTCTTTCATTGCGGCAGAATGTTTCTCTAGCTCCTTTAGGGAAGCAGAATTCCTCTCTAGCTCTTCTTTCATTGAAGCAGAATTTTTTTCCAGCTCTTTCATTGAAGCAGCTAGTTCTTCTTTCATTGAAGCAGAATTTTTCTCTAGCTCGTCTTTCATTGAAGAAGCTAGTTCTTCTTTCATTGAGGCAGAATTTCTCTCGAGCTCTTCTTTCATCGAAGAAGCTAGTTCCTCTTTCATTGAGGCAGAATTTCTCTCTAGCTCTTCTTTCATTGAGGCAGAAGTTCTCTCTAGCTCTTCTTTCATTGAAGCAGAATTTTTCTCGAGCTCGTCTTTCATTGAGGCAGAAATTTTACTCACCTCCAACGTCAATGAATCCAAAGTGACAATCTTGAACAAGTATTGTTCAGGATCCAACCCCTCTTCTAGAAGAGCGTTCTTGAGACGATTCTGTAGAGCACTTTTGCTGCCTGAGGGATCCAGATCTCTTTCTTCGAGTTCTTGTTTCAAGTCGGCCACTTTAAGTTCGTAGAGTTTTCTCGAAGACATTTTCCGACGCGTAGAGTCCACAGTCACTCGCGAAAGGTTCACAGTCACTCGCGAAAAGTTCACCGTCACTCGCGAAAAGTTCACAGTCACTCGCGAAAAATTTTCGGTTCACTGCACTTAAAGTTTTCACTAAGTCTGACCCCACACCTGACACCAATTGTTACGTTTTTACACTACGCGGATTCGTTTGGGTCAGACTTGGAAATTAAAACACACTTTAAGAACAGTTTCCTAATTTATTAATAACGCACAATTATTACTCACAGTAAACAGTCGAATTTATCACGCGCACAGTTAATTTATAACACGCACAGTCGATTTATAACACGATTCACACACGATTTATAACGCGATTTATCACTGGTCGAGCGCCGAGACAACCGAAGTTAACTCAGAACACGGAATTCGGATATCGGAATAACTCACCCGCAGTTCTCGCTTGCCGGCTTAAGCCGGGAATACACTTGCGCCGAGGCACGCCGCGCACCGCATGAGCAGCCTCGGCTCGCCGCGATGCTCAAGTGTGTACAGCTCCTAAACACAGCTGCGAACAGGCTGGGTCTGCCTCATGCGGTGCGCGGCCTGAGCCATCGGCTGTCGGTACATCAAAGTGAGCACGGACCGAGGCAGCCTCGTTCGGTGCTCAGTGTGGACGGTATTTTGGTCGTTCAGTTCTCGAGCGAAGCACCGCGCAAAGTCGGATCAGTACTGAGCACGCGCGCCTCGGCGAAACTCACTTGCAAATTCGTATCGCGGCAAATCACATCGCGGCGAGCCGAGGCAGGCTCGTTCGGTGCTCAGAGGATGCGCGGCCTGCCTCGGCGCAAGTGTATTCCCGGCTTTATATAGGGGCGGGCGGTCTGTCTAGAAGCGGCGAGCCAAGTCGGACCCGACCGGCCGGCCCTAGTCGAGCCCTCCCGGTCGAGCCCTCCAGGTCGCTTCTAGAACCTTCTCGCGCTGCGCTTCTCAGAAAGCCGGCGGTCCCTTGCTCGTTACAATACATAACTTAAAAATTTTTAAACGATAAAAACTGAAAACGAAAAAATGAAAAATTCGGAGAAGTTGGTGGAAGTTCTCGAAGATGTCGATAAAAAAGAAAATGTAGACAAAATCGAAGATGCCGAATGAGTAAAAAAAAAGAAGAAGTAGGAGAAATAAAAAATAAAGCAGTCGGTAAAATTGGAGAAATCAATAAATTCGATAGAGTAAAACTTTTTAAAAAATGAAAAATTTCAGAAAGCCAATGAAGATCTTGACGAAGTCGCAGATTTCCAGTCAATGAATTTGAAGACGTAATAGACATGAAAGAAAAAATAAGAACTAGAAGAAATTCGAGAAGATGTCGACGAATTCCATCAATTGAAAAAAATTCGAAGAAGTCTAAAAATGTCAAAAACTATTGGAATGGCTAAGACACTCGCGCTTAGCAAGTCCATATGTTTTTGTAGCTGGGGTACCTGCTACAAACATCACTAGCGAAAAATAATATTTTTCGCATTCGCATTTCAGAATTCATCGAAGAAAGTTCATTCGTTAAAATAAAATATTTTTCTCAAGTCAATATCCAGCTAACTCAATTCCAAGAGGTTATGGGCCCAGGAAGTTACAGCACTGCGAAGCTTGAAGAGAAAAATCGATGAACGTTCAAAACTCAAGATTGAAGATGAATTCAGGATCAAATATTCGGATCGAACCACTTCGAAGCGACAATTACGATACCTGGAAGATCCATGCCAAGGCCCTGCTCAGACGAGCTGGCGTATGGGATTTCGTCAGCGGTAAAAACAAAAAACCAACGACTCCAGGTGAGCTTCAGGATAAGTGGATTGAGGACGATCTGGATGCAATATCGGAACTGCTATTAATAATTTCACCCGGTGAGTTGAAGCAGGTAAAAAACTGTCCTACTTCCAAAGATGTTTGGGATACACTGGAAGGTATCTATCAAAGTTCTGGACCTGCTCGAATGGCCACTCTTCTAAAAACGTTGGTACTTCAAAAATTAACTGACGGGGATAGTGTTCGAGACCATTTAATCACAATTTTTGACACCGTTGATAAACTAGCTGACATGGACGTTCCGATAAATGACAATTTACTATCTATCATGATGTTATACTCGTTACCAAATAGTTATGAAAATTTTCGCATCGCCATTGAATCGAGGGATAAGCTACCGACTCCAAAAGAATTGAAAATCAAAATTTTGGAAGAAAGTCAGGCTAGAAATCGTAATGACGTTTTCGAAAATTCAGAAAACGCATTTATTAGCCGAAAAACTAATTTCAACAAAAATCGAAACAGCAAACCGGTTGAAAACCGACCTAGATGCACTATTTGTAACATGTATAATCATTCAACAGAAAATTGCAGACGTAATCAGCAAGGTCAGAAGAAAAATCAACCAAACAAGCGAGATAAAAACTCACAAAAATGTTCGTTTCTTGCAGAGAATATTTGCTACTCGTCAGAAAATTCAGCGCCACAGCTCTGGTGTATAGACAGTGGGTGCACATCGCATTTATGCTCTAGCAAATCAAAATTTGAAAATTTTAGAACAACAGAAAACGAACAATTGAAACTAGCTTCGAGAAATCATGTCACTTCTATTAAAGGGGAAGGAGAAGTTACAATCATTACTCCTTCAAAGAATGAAGTAACATTGAAAAATACTCTGTATGTTCCTGATCTAGCGACAAATTTAATTTCTGTGAGCAAAATTACAGATCACGGCTCCACAGTTATTTTCAAAAAACATCACGCTCGAGTGGTGAATGAAAACGGACGAACAGTTATCGAAGCAAGAAAAGCTGAAAATGGATTGTACTACATACAGCCCAGGTCAACTGAATCCTGCTTCATATCAGAAATAGAATTGTTTCATCGAAAACTTGGACACATCAACGAGAATGATTTACGAACCGCACGAAAAACCGAAAGGATAAAAGGTTTGAATTTTAATCCTACCGAAACATTTAAGGATTGCGAGACTTGTATTAAAGGTAAATTTACAAGATTACCATTCCCAACTCGAGAAGAACCAAAAAGTTCGCAACTTCTCGAAATTATTCACTCAGACGTTGCAGGCCCCTTTCCAGTTCCATCTATCGGTGGAAATAGATATTTTGTGACCTTCATAGATGAGTACAGTAGATACTGCAAACTGTATTTCATAAAACATAAAAATGAAGTACTTGAAGTCTTCAAACAATTTAAGAAGGAGGCTGAAAACAGTACGAATCACAAAATCAAGTACCTACAAAGTGACAACGGTAAGGGGGAGTACTGCAATGCTAAATTCGATAAATATCTTCAGGATATGGGTATCCAAAGACGACTTTCTGCGCCATACACGCCGCAACAAAATGGCTTGGCCGAAAGAAAAAATCGCTCAATTCAAGACAAAGCAAGATGTCTGATGATTGACGCGAAACTACCTATGAAGTTCTGGGCTGAATCAATTGCCACGGCAAACTACCTGGTCAATCGATGTCCATCTCGATCGATCAATGGAAAAACGCCATTTGAACTTTGGGTGGGCCGTACACCTTCTGCTAGGCATCTCCAACTTTTCGGAGGTAAAGCATTTTTTCTGAGAAAAAGTGGAAAGCGTGCTAAGCTAGAGCCACGAGCTAAAGAAGGCATTTTCGTAGGGTATTCCGAAAATTCTAAGGCTTATCGAATTTGGGTACAAGACAAAAATGAAGTCATAATATCTCGTGATGTAAAAGTCCTAAACGAAATGTCCGAAATATTTGGAGATAATTCAAATTCATCATGTCAAAATTCAACAATCGACAACAACCAAATCGAAATCGTCAACAAAAATGGAAAACCATTGACACAAAGTTATCAACGCCAACTTGAACAAGAATGTAACGTTCAAAATGAATCATTTGAAGAGAGAGGAGAAGTCCCCCCAACTGAGATTCCCCATGAAAACGATCTCAACAACTCTCCGAATGAGGTAGCTGAATCAATAACTTCTGATAACGTGGTAGTCAATGAACAAATTGAACAGGAAAGCCGTTCCCCGATTCTAAACAATGAACAAGTTTCAGATGGGAATGAAAATGCTGAACCTGAAATTAAAAGAAGTCGATATGGAAGACCACTTCGACCGCCCGTCTGGCACAAAGACTATGACATGTCTTACCTCATCAACGCTGACGAGCACTGTCTGGACTCAATAGAAAACAAGGATCTATGGGCGGACGCCATCAAGGCGGAAATTCGAGCTCATGTCAAAAATGGCACGTGGGTAATTTCGAAACTACCCGAAAACCGAAACGTCGTCACCAATCGAATGATCCTTAAGGAAAAACTGAATCCAGATGGGACCTTAGAACGTCGCAAAGCGCGACTGGTTGCTCGAGGTTTTACGCAACGACCTGGCGTCGACTACGCTGAAACCTATTCTCCAGTTGTCAGACAAAAATCGCTTCGTCTACTGCTAGGAATCGCAGCGAAAGAAAATCTGAAATTAAGTCAGCTTGATGTCACTACAGCGTACTTAAACGGCACTTTAGATGAAGAAATTTACATGGAAAAGCCGGGAAATTTGAGACATATTCTCCATGAAATTCTCATCGAAGAAGGCCAAAACGAGAACAGGACAATTTACTTAAAAACAAAACAAATGCTTGACGACCTAAAACATGATTCTTCGGAAAAAGTTTGCCTACTGAAGAAAGCATTGTATGGGTTGAAGCAAGCAGGAAGGCAATGGTACAAGAAACTCGACACGCGACTTCAAGAAATTGGATTCAAATCTTCCTTCGCGGATCCATGTCTCTACACCTTAGGGGAAGGGGGAGACAAAATTCTTCTCGCGGTTTATGTCGACGATCTGATCATAGCTTCCGCCAACCAAGATCAAGTCGAAAAACTGAAACAAGATTTGACAAAGACATTCGAGATGCGCGACATCGGCGAACTCAAGTACTGCCTCGGCATCGAATTCGAAAGGTTGAAGGATGGTTCAATTCACATGAACCAAGTAAGCCACATCAAAAAATTACTGGACAAATTCGCGATGAATAACAGTAAAATTGCAAAAACACCGATGGAAGCAAATTTAAAACTTGAATTTCCAGAGGACAAGACCCCGATAGATGTTCCATACCAAAGTATGATAGGATCGCTCAATTATCTAGCCACTTGCACACGACCAGACATCTCATATGCAGTGAGTTACCTATCACAATTCAATTCGTGCTACAAAACCGAACACTGGACAGCTGCGAAGCGAATTCTTCGGTACCTTAAGGGGACCAAAACAATGGGACTTCTATTCAAACCGACCAGAACCCCCATTTCTGGATTCTCGGATGCCAACTGGGGTAACTGCACTGATGGACGATCATACTCTGGCTACTGCTTCTCGTATGCAGGATCAGTAATCAGTTGGGAGGCCAAGAAGCAAAGGACCGTAGCACAATCGACAGCCGAGAGTGAATATATGGCTCTGACAGAAGCCGCCAAAGAGGCTTTTCACTTGAAGAACTTGGCGAACGACGTTGGAATACCTACATCGACTATTAACATCAAAACTGACAACCAACCGGCCCAATGCTGGGCGAAGAACCCGATCGTGACCTCCAAATCCAAACATATCGCATTGAAAGAACACTTCATCCGCGCAGCAGTTGAGAAGAAAGATGTCACCCTCGAATATTGCTCAACAGATGAGATGACCGCTGACATCTTCACGAAGTCGTTGGCTGGACCGAAGTTCTTCGTTCATCGGGAGAAACTCGGACTGACCGTCAGCAGCTCGTGAGGGGGAGTATTGGAATGGCTAAGACACTCGCGCTTAGCAAGTCCATATGTTTTTGTAGCTGGGGTACCTGCTACAAACATCACTAGCGAAAAATAATATTTTTCGCATTCGCATTTCAGAATTCATCGAAGAAAGTTCATTCGTTAAAATAAAATATTTTTCTCAAGTCAATATCCAGCTAACTCAATTCCAAGAGTTTCTAATAATTCGTAATCTCTGCTCAAAAACTGCAAGATATCAGTAAATAGTTATTAATTGCGAGGCTTGA
>JASJUZ010000842.1:0-30043 GCA_037159825.1 Tupiocoris notatus
GAATGTGCGGCTGTGAATTAAAGATCGGAGACCAGGTATCCAATATCTCAACTGGACTATACCTTGCAGAAAATTTTTTCCTGGATGCATGTACATTTTATGATACATATCGACTATTAATTTAGCCAAATGACATTGACGTGGAAGAAATATGGGATGTTTTTGGTGGTATGGAAGCGAAGAGTGCCGCAACCGACCGCCCACCCTGAGAATTCCCACCTCGTCACAAAAAAGGTCAAAAGAACTGTACTTGGCAATAATTTCCTGATAGCTATTGGCCTTAAGAAAGAAATGCTGTTGAACTAACTTGATGATAACCATCAATGCTTGATTTAATTCAGGGAGTTTGATAGGGCCAACAATTGGGGAGTTTTTCAAATTATGAAACATTCGACGAATTCTCGCCGTTACTCTTAACAATACATGATAAGATGAAAATCGTTTCATCCACTCAATATCTGTAGGGCATTCAGGTACAACCGCAAGGCATATGAGGGACGTTTTTACATCAGGTAGATCCTGAGACACTACCGTTTTTGACTCCGGCCATTCGTTTTCAGGCAACGCTAACCATTTTGGACCCTTCCACCAAAGAGCATTGGCAATGATATGACTGGGCAAAACTCCTCTGGACGCTAAGTCGCTAGGATTTTCGGACGTAGACACGTGTCGCCAGTGTTTAGTTGAAGTGATTTCCAGAATTTTTGTAACTCTATTCGCCACGAAGACTTTCAAGTTACATGGGAGGGTATTTATCCAACTTAGGGTAACGGAGGAGTCAGTATAAAACCTAGGTTCTATCACGGGTTTATTTAGCTTCATTAGAAAGTCTTGAAGAGACCCAAATACTCGAGCGAGTAACCAGGCGGCGCACAATTCCAACCGAGGAATAGAAATGGTCTTAACCGGGGCTAGCCTAGTTTTGGCCGTGAGAAGATGAACTTGTACATCGGAGGTACCTATAGAGCGCAGATATATAGCGCATCCATAAGCCCGGGATGACGCATCGGCAAAGCCAACAATTTGATAGGCATTGGCATGAGAACTGCATATAAATCGCGGTATTTTGATTTCCGATAAGGATGGTAATTCACCCAAAATTTCGTTCCACAAATTTTCTACATCACTCGGAATAGGATCGTCCCAATCTACTTTAGATTTCCACAACATCTGAATTAGAGATTTCATGAGGACAGTGCATGGAGCCAAAAATGACAGTGGGTCGTAAATACTCGCCACTTGGGATAGAATGTTACGTTTAGTAAAAACAGATTTAGTAATTTGAATTCGATATGAAAATTTATCCTCATCAGGGAACCAAATTAAACCCAAAATTTTTAAACTCGGTCCTGTTTCTAACTCGAACGAAATAGGTTCGGAAGAGTTAGGTTCTAGGTTTTGTAAAATTTCGATTCTATTTGAGGCCCATTTTTTCAATGAAAAACCTCCTTCTTTCAAGAGACCAATTAGTTGACTTTGAAGTACGAATGCGTTTTCTAAACTATCACAGCCCGTGACAATATCATCAATGAAAATGTCTTGAGATACCGCCTGGGCAGCTTCTGGGTATTTTTCGCCATGATCGATCACTAATTGTTTCAAAACCCTGAGAGCAAGCCATGGAGAACATGTCAATCCATATGTAACGGTTTTAAGTTCGTACTTAGATAAAGCCTCACTAGAATCACTTCTCCAAAAAATATGTTGATAACAGCGATCATCTTCGTGAATCAAAATACCCCTATACATTTTCACGATATCGGCTACAATAGCGATAGGATGAACACGCCAATTCAAAAGAATACTATAAATATCATTCTGCAATTTTGGCCCTGCATGTAGATACTGATTTAAAGAACCCGCACTAGAACTTGCTGAACCATCAAAAACGACTCTCAACTTAATCTGATTTCTATCCTCTTTTGTTATGGCATGATGAGGAATCACATACATAGACTGTTCATTTGTCAGTGCCATGTGATCTAGCTCCTCATATTCCAGCATAAATTCTTTATATTGATCATATAAATCTTTATGGCGATGAAGCTTCTTTTCCAAGTTGAGAAAACGATTTTGAGCAATAAATTCGGAGTTTTGCAGATTTGGTATAGGAAACTTAAAAGGTAATCTTACCACGTATTGTCCATTAGGTAGACGTTTGTGCGTTATTAGAAAATGTTCTTCGCAATATTGTTCATCCGGACTTATAATAGGATTATCATTTTTGACTTCCTCCAAGTTCCAGAATCTTTCAAGTTGTTCATTTACATCCTCAATCTTCGGAGTTACTATAAGAGAAACGACATTATCATTAGGCACGGGTGAATATTCAATCGATCCCATAACGATATTACCGAGTATGGAGGGATATAATTTTGGCCAATGCTCTTTAATAGTAATGAAATCCCCTTTCACTAGGCGAACGAATAGGTCGACACCAAGGAGAAAATGTATCGGACCTGGATTACCGAAAGACGGATCAGCCAAGTCGTACTGTGATAAATTTCGAATACAGTCGGATGGTAATTGGAAAGTGGGTTGAGGACCCGTGATTTTATTTACAACGAGAGCGCTGAAAACATAAGTGGGCTCCAATTGCCCCGAAGGACGCATATGGCATAAAAGTTCTCCCTTAGCACCATCAAATGATGTCTCCCCAATACCGGACAATTTTCTAGAGCATTTTCGAAACGAAAGTCCCAATTGGTTGACTAATTTCAACGAAACTAAATTAAGATGCGAACCATTATCGACAACACCTCTAAAGGTTGTATACTGGCCTCGAGCATCCTTAAAATCAGCCATAATAGTTCCTAAAATATGACTTCGATTTTCTACCATAATGGTGGTTAGCGTTGTACCTTTGTTTTCTGTGGCTACAGAGGTTGATGGAAATGGGGGTGGGTTGGTAGAATGCCGAGAGGAATTTTTCGCACCTACATCAGTGGTTGATGTTCCATCTATGTGAAGCATAGTATGGTGTTTGGCACCGCAATATCGACAACGATACGAGGAAGCGCAGGAATGAGTATTATGATACGTTGAAAAACAATTTTTGCATGATTTGCAATTTTTTATAATTTCATGACGCTGCTCCACCGTAGCGGCTTTAAATTGATCGCACATATTCAAGAAATGAAAATTGCCATTGCACAGAAAGCACCTTTTTACAGTACCTTTGTTAAGTTTGGGATTAGGTCCCGTTAATAGTACTTTACTTAACTGGGCTCGAGTTCTAGACCTCGTTTGATAACCTACAACAGGTAATCTAGGACCTTCTTCAGATTTTTCTCGAACGGCTACATCTTTATACCCTTCGGCTAATTGAAGCGCTAAACAACGCTCCTTTACAAATTTCGTCAATGTATCGAAAAGCGGAAATGCATCACTTTTCTGCGCCATCTCAAAACTTTCACGCGTAGTCGCATCCAAATTTCTAATAGCCAAGTAAAACAATATAAAGTCTCCCTCATTAGGAATCGCTAATAATTTGAACGTGGAAACACTGTCGGATATTTTAGAAATAAATTTCTTTAGCGATTCCACCGATGGTTTACCTGTAAGAGGTTTAAAGGACAATATTTGATCCAAATACGCATTAGCTAGGACCCTTTTGTTTTCAAAAGCCTCCGTTATGGTTTTCCAAGCTAATTTATAATTACTTTCTTCTATTTTCAAATGACTGATAGCCGATAAAGCAGTATCAGTCAACGACGTAACTAAATAATGATGCTTTAGCGTATCCGACAAGTTATTATCCTCATGTATCAAGGATTTGTATGTATCACGCCATTTGGCCAGTCTAATATATTCCCATTAAATTTGGGCAACATAATTTTAGGCAAACTATCAGACGACCTAAATTCAGAAACGGTAACATTACCTAGGGTTCCTGGCTTGGGGCGGACGATGTAGTACAATTTCTATGCCACGTCACGCATTCATAATAATATCTCTCTGTGGTAGATCGTAATGCCTTATGCTCTGCCGACGGAAACTCCTCAGGTCTTTCGACCTCTTCATACAAATCAATTAATGAATCCCAAGTATCTTCAAACTTGGAGAAATATTTATCTAACGTAGTGTAATAACTAAGAAATTTAGTCACTTCAGTCGAGTTTTTGCTTTTACCTTGAACTTTTCGCGCTTCAAGTACCACAAATGATATTTTGTTGGCAGCGGCATCTAAACGTCTCATCATGGAAGAAATTTTAGCATTAACTTCCGCCATTGAATCCTTCAAAACAACTGGCACAGGAATGAGCGGCGTAATTCGAACTGAAATTAATAAGGAAAGTGGTAATAGCGCACCTACGTGAAAGGGCTACAAGCTCTGGACTGACGAGATCGTCGACTGCTTTAGAGTACAAACGTTCGCTCAAGGTACAAAACGTGATCGGCGAGTTCGTAAAATTATACTTTTCTCAACGTGAGACGGAATCTCGACTATTGTGAGTTCAATATACGAGTTGAAGACTGAAAAACAATGGTTACCAACTGTGAAACAATAATTATTCCAAATCGGCCTTGATATATTGCTCGAACCACGCAACTGCTACCAATATGTTTAGGTTGTAAGGAAAATTTCAAGGTAAATTCTTTGCTTGACAACCTATTTATTTTTCCCGTAATATAAATTACAGAAATTCGAATGTGGCGTGAGCAAATATATGCAAGAGAACCTAACTGTGCCTAATCTGGCCAGAGAAATCGATTTAAAACAATTTAAGTTGAGAAAAAAAAGAAGAAAAGATGAGGAACGGACTACTTCGTTCTGAACAATAAAATAATAGAAGAAAAAAGAACGACCTTCTGCTGTAGGCTTGGCCGCGGACGTCGGCGGATCGAGCGGCGGGTCCGATGAGGAGGAGCGAGGGGCTTCTACTCCTGGAAATGACCGGTTTTGGCGACGATAAATGCGGATTTTGCCGGGAACGTCGGCGGAAACAGACGCCGCGTCCTGGGAGGAATAATTTCGACTCCACTGATGATCGGGAACGTCGTCGTGACGGACGGCGTCCTGGGTAGAAATAGTTTCGACCCTTTCGCGGAATAATTCCACTGACTGGCAAATGCTGGAGGCGGCACTTGGCAAAAATACGGTTTGTAGCGCATACAGACGATGCCGAATGACGAATGACGAATGGCCAGTGCTCCAGCTTAGGATTTGCTCTCCAGTGTAGGGAATGAAACCCCCATCGATGATTGGTTGATGAATGATCAGGTGACGAGCCGCGGATTGCCATTGGCTGATGAACATGGCATGATTTTCCAGTGATGACTTGAGGCGTAGCATACCGAAAAATAAATTAATCAAATTAAAAACAAATAGCTCCCTATCACCGTTCAAAATAAATTATTGTTTCACTTTTTTAGTATATATTTTTTTTTTATTATTTTTTTATTTTTTTTTTTTTTATTTTTAATCATTGAGGCGAAGGATCGATTCCTTCGTTTCGACCACTCCAATCGATCTCTAAACACCTCGTCCAACACCGGATTGACACTGGCGACTCAAGACCCATTCGCCAGACACCTAGGAGACTGCCCTTAGCTAAAAGAGAAGAAGCCGAGCAGATGATCCGTGATATGGCTCAGGAAGGAGTCATTGAACCGTCGAACAGCCCTTGGGTTTCACCAGTGGTTCTGGTGAAG
This sequence comes from Tupiocoris notatus, assembly GCA_037159825.1. Lineage (NCBI taxonomy): Eukaryota > Metazoa > Arthropoda > Insecta > Hemiptera > Miridae > Tupiocoris > Tupiocoris notatus. Next base: position 5,656 of record JASJUZ010000842.1, read on the forward strand.
AAGAAGGATGGATCTACTCGCTTCTGCGTGGATTATCGTCAGCTGAACAACGTGACAAGGAAGGACAGCTACCCTCTCCCCCGGATTGACGACACGCTCGACACGCTGGTCGGGTGTAGCATCTTCTCGACTTTGGATCTGAAGAGTGGCTACTGGCAGGTGGGACTTCACCCTGAAGATAAAGATAAGACAGCATTTTCCATTGGTTCTGGTTTGTGGCAATTCAACGTGATGCCATTCGGATTATGCAACGCTCCGGCAACGTTTGAGAGATTAATGGAAAACGTTCTGCGAGGACTGTCTTGGGAAACCTGCCTGGTCTACTTGGACGACATCATCGTCTTGGGGAAATCGTTCGCCGACCATCTCAAGAATCTGGAAGAAGTGTTTCTACGTCTGCGAGCTGCCAACCTTAAGCTCAATTCCAAGAAGTGTAGCCTACTCCAGAAGAAGGTCAACTTTCTTGGACACGTCGTATCTGGAGAAGGCGTCTCCGTGGATCCAGGGAAAATAAACGCTGTCAAAGACTGGCCAAGGCCGAAGGACAAAAGCGAGGTTAGGAGTTTTCTGGGACTCTGCACCTACTACCGCCGCTTCGTCCCAGGATTCGCTGACATCGCCAAGCCACTCACCAAGCTGACAGAGGAAGGACGAAGCTTCGACTGGGACCCGTCTTGCCAGGATTCGTTTGAGAACCTGAAGAAGGCCCTGATTGCTGCTCCGGTACTGGGATATCCTCGGCCAGAGGGGAAATTCATTCTCGACACAGACGCTAGTAACGTTGGCATCGGTAGCGTCCTATCCCAGCTCCAGGATGGTCAGGAAAGAGTGATTGGGTACTATAGTAAGGTTCTGTCTAAACCGGAGCGCAACTACTGTGTGACGCGCAGGGAACTCCTAGCCGTGGTCAAGTCAGTGGAGCACTTCCACAAGTACCTGTATGGAAGAAATTTTCTTCTGAGGACAGACCACTCTGCGCTGCTGTGGTTGCTGAAGTTCAAGAATCCCGAAGGGCAAGTTGCAAGATGGATAGAACGACTTCAAGAATACGACTTCACCTCGGAACATCGTGCCGGATCGAGCCACAGAAACGCCGACGCGCTATCAAGAAGACCCTGCCCAGACGAGTGTAGGCATTGCAGCCGGCTGGAGGAGAAAACTGCAACTGCTTGCCGAGTTACAACAACTGACGACAACTGGAAATGCGACGAGATCTCCAAGGATCAAGAAGAAGACCCGGATCTGAAAATACTGCTGAAATGGAAGAGAGAAGGAAGGAGACCTAGCTGGGCGGAAGTTGCGCCTCTCTCTCGTAGCTTGAAGTCTTATTGGGCTCAGTGGGATTCCTTGCGCCTGGACGGAAACCTTCTCAAGAGAGTCTTGGAGAGTGAAGATGGCTCATCGAGCAGACTTCAGATCGTGGTCCCCACCAAGAGGATACCAGAGATACTCGGCCTACTACACGACGGAACTTCTGGCGGGCACCTGGGGGTTCGCAAGACTCTGGAAAAGGTTCGGGAGAGATTCTATTGGATCAACTGCAAGGAAGATGTCAAGGACTGGTGCAGGAAATGCGTTGTGTGCGCCACGGCCAATGGACCTCATCGCCGAAGGAAGGCTCCCATGAAGCAGTACAATGTTGGGAGTCCGTTTGAGCGGATTGCAATCGACGTCGCGGGACCATTTCCAAGTACCAATGACGGTAATAAATACATCCTGGTCGCCATGGACTATTTCAGCAAATGGGTTGAGGCTTATGCTTTACCCAACCAGGAAGCAACAACGGTGGCAGATGTACTAGTCAAGGAGCTTGTGTGCCGCTTTGGAGTACCCCATGAGCTTCACTCTGACCAGGGGCGAAACTTCGAGTCAGCGGTATTCCAGAACATGTGTGAGATGCTGGGAATCAGGAAGACAAGGACAACTGCACTACACCCGCAGTCGGACGGCATGGTGGAGAGGATGAACCGAACCATCGGGAAGCACTTGTCGAAGGTAGTCTCTGACCATCAACGAGACTGGGACCAGCACCTTCCCTTATTCCTGCTGGCTTATCGCTCCGCCATTCATGAGACCACTGGACTAAGCCCAGCGAATGTGCTGTTTGGACGAGAATTAAGACTGCCGTGCGATCTGAAATTCGGCCTCCGACCCAACGAAGACGTAGTTGGAGATGACTACCTTTCCAACCTCCGGAGAAGACTGGACGCCATGCACGATCGAGTCCGTTCAGCTATTCAGGACGCAAGCGACAGGATGAAAGACCGCTACGACATCAACGCTGAAGATGGAGGATACCAGGAAGGAGACCTGGTCTGGCTATTCGACCCTAAGAGACGACGAGGACTATCACCGAAGTTGCAGCGCTCATGGGATGGGCCGTACGTGGTGATGAAGAGGATCAACGACGTCGTCTACCGCATCAGGAGAAAACCAAACGGAAAGCCAAGGGTGGTGCACTTCAACCGGCTTACACCGTACTTGGGAGACTCTGCTAACCAGGAAGTTCGTGTCTGCAGGATACCCAGCGAAGACCAGCCATTTGAAGAGTTCATGCGGCAACAGGAGTTCAGACGCAAGGTCCGTCATGGAGTCACGACTGAGGCGAGGCTGGACCTGTTTGACTCGCCCTCGGAAGGCGCACTGGCCATCTGCGCTGCTCAGGACATCGCGTCATCAGGAGGACTATGTCAGGTTGCTCGGAAGAAGCTAGGCTTGCTTTTGGCTGGAAAAGGCCAGCAGGGAACTGCTGGAGAGACTGTGCATTGCGAGCAGAACAACCGGCATCTGTTCTACTTGGTGACGAAGACTCGCCCCGACGAGAAGTGCAGCTACCGGACCCTGTGGAACTGCCTTATCAGCCTACGGGACCATCTACTGCGGCTCGACATTACCAAGCTCAACGTGCCTAAGCTCGGCTGCGGGAAGGACGGATTGAACTGGCGAGTGGTACGGAATATGCTCGAGGAGCTCTTCCAGCACACCGGCACCATGATCACCGTCTGCTGCTTCAACCCTTGGGCCAAGGAAGGACGCCAAAAGACAGTCGACTGCTTCTTCTTCAACCAGGGCAGATGCACGAAGGGGTTCAGCTGTCCCTACCGCCACAAGGGTCAAGAGGATGCTGTTCCGGGACGGAACAGTCTTAAGGAGGGGGCAGTGTAACGAGCAAGGGACCGCCGGCTTTCTGAGAAGCGCAGCGCGAGAAGGTTCTAGAAGCGACCTGGAGGGCTCGACTAGGCTCGACCGGGAGGGCTCGATTGGGCTCGACCGCGAGGGCTCGACTAGGCTGGGCCGGTCGGGTCCGACTGGTCTCGCCGCTTCTAGACCGACCGCCCGCCCCTATATAAGCCGGCAAGCGAGAACCGCGAGTCAGTTATTCCGATATCCGAATTCCGTGTTCTGAGTTAACTTCGGTTGTCTCGGCGCTCGACCAGTGATAAATCGCGTTATAAATCGTGTGTGAATCGTGTTATAAATCGACTGTGCGTGTTATAAATTAACTGTGCGCGTGATAAATTCGACTGTTTACTGTGAGTAATAATTGTGCGTTATTAATAAATTAGGAAACTGTTCTTGAAGTGTGTTTTAATTTCCAAGTCTGACCCGAACGAATCCGCGTAGTGGAAAAACGTAACAATAGGAAATTCTAATTACATATTTTTATTCAATTAACACGAGAAGAAATGAACTTACAGGCTTCGTCGTGCGGTCAAATGAAAGCTAATTAATTTACTACTACTTCATCGTTACTTAAAAAAATTGGACGTTTGAAAAATTACATATTATAAAATTATATATATATATTTTTTAAAGCGTTGTCGCACAATATATGACATAATTTGTAATTGGGCTTGTCCCGTACATGTTAATAAATAAATAAATAAAATAAATAAAAATTACAAAACTTAAAATGCGCCTAACTCGAAAACTATTAAACTTATACAGATCTACGGTTGTGCTCAAACTGTTGGAAATTTATTCTGCTGTAAAAATGAGCATGGTTTTATATAAAAACGAAACTTTCGAAAGAATTCGGCCGAGAACTGTAATAACTCTGAAAATTTCGAGGTTTTCCGGATAGAAAAATTATTCCACGGGGTTATCGATTGCAAACTTGGATTTTTCACTGCTCAGATATGCCCCTGCTTATAAAAAATGCGGGTATCAATTTTTCGCGACCTACCGCACTTATTCATTAACATGCCCTGGCCTATTAAATATTTTACTATTGCTCTTACTTTTATTATTAATATTAGTCTATTAATATTTTATTTTTATTTTTATTAATTTTATTATTTATTATTTAATTTATTTATTTTATTTTTAATTTTATTAATTTTATTTTTAATTTTTATTTTAATTTTAATTTTAATTTTAATTTTAATTTTAATTTTTATTTTGATTCCATATTATTTCGATTCATATTATTTGACAACAGCTCGATTCGATTTGACCTAATACAAATTCGCTTGTTTTCATAACTATTTAGCGAGCAAACAAGTAGTACGGTCTTACCTTAATTACCTAAGTTCCTTGATTAGCTCTCGAGCTATCAAGTTTACTCAGCTACTGTAGACAGCAAGGTCCACTAATTTGAACAAACCGCACTCGCTCGAGCGCTTTGAGATCAAAGAGTCCCTTATCACCTTGTGCAACACTTTGAATACGTGTTATCTCGCGAAGCTGAATTCCGTCGACCTTTCGCTTGACAAACCATAACCAACGCCCACGACGACAGCTTCGAAGTAAAAATTCAGTTTCATCTGGTTGACCTGTTCGGGAAAGGTCCATGAAATTACGAACTCCCTTTCAACCCGATTCGTGATTATTCCACGGTTCACTGGCACGGCGGATTTGAAAGTAAACAACTGTCCGTTTGAGAATAGAATATTTTCTATTCGATACTGAAATTATTCAACGTTCCATGAATTAATACAAATTAATACGCAGTTGAGAATTAAGTTTGGAGGATAATAAGACAATTTGAAGGTGAAGAAGAAATTAAGTTTGATAAAAAAGAAGAAACTTCGAAGAAAAAGAAGAAAATATTTTTAAAGAAGAAGAAGGTGGAAATAAATTTGAAGAAAAAGAAGAAAAGTTTTAAAGAGAAGAAGGAAATGACGATGGAAAATATGAAGAAGAAGAAGAAGAAGAAGAAGAAGAAAAGAAGAAAAAGAAGATGAAAGAAGAAGAAGAAGAAGAAAGAAGAAGAAGAAAAGAAGAAGAAGAATAAGAAAGGAAAGAGTACGAAATTTATGAAATATCAATTTTGAGGTCTCGCAGCTCTCTAGCAAACTTCTATTTAGATTTCAGCTTCATTCTGATTATTTTCATTTTAAATTCTAACATTAGTAGACATTAATACGCAGTTGAGATTAAGTTTGAAGGATAATACAGAAAATTTGAAGACGGTGAAGAAAATAATTTGAAGAAAAATAAATAAAGAAAAAGAAGAAGAAAATTAATCTGAAGAAGATGATACGTTATAGAAATATGAAGAAGAAGAAGAAGAATAAAAAGAAGAAGAAGAGGAGGAGGAGGAGGAAGAAGAAGAAGAAGAAATGGAAGGTCAATTTTGAGGTTTTCGGCTCTCAAGTAAACTTTTATTTATTTCAGCTTATTCTGATTATTTTCGTTTTAAATTCTAATATTAATTGAAATTAATACGCAAGTGAAAAATCAAGTTTGAAAGATAAAACAGAAAATTTGAAGATGGAGAAGAAAATAATGCTAATGAAAAAGAAGAAGATAAATTTGAAGGAGATGATAAGTTATAAAAATAAGAAGGAAATGAAGAAGAAGAAAAAGAAGAAGAAAAAGAAAAAGAAGAAAGGAAAGAAGAAATGAAATGACAATTTTTAGGTTTTTGGCTCCCAGGCAAATTTTTATTCTGATTTCAGCTCATATATATATGAAGTAGTCTTAACTATTTCCCCACCGGTATTAATTAGCTAAAAACAATCGAAAGAAATCAGACAGCCCAAATGTTCAGATTTTCGACAGATTAAACCTCCGATTCCTTTACATTGACAATATATTTGACACAGTTTGCTCATTTTGCTCTCTCGTGAAAGTTTCCGGTCCAATCTATTGCCACGGGATGGAGGAAAAATTCGATTGTGAGGAGGAAACAGGTGTTATTTCCTCGAAGCCTTTCAATGGTTTCCGCCTGAAGAGGATGCGAATCGGAGCAAATACGGCTGTCGCGTGAGAGTTGATTCTAATATTATCCAAGTTATTGGAAATCTAAAAATATTACATTTCCCTGAGCATGTAAAATTAGCTGAGTCTATCAACTCGAGTCAACATTAGGTTTTTGTAAAAATTGTTTTTACTATTTTTTTTTTTAGAAATAGACTTGTTTCGATTCGAAAACACATGAATTATCATTCTACTAATTATTATCATTAAGTAACTGATTATTATCTAGTATATTAGTAATTATTTAAACGAGCGTTTTTTTCCCAGTATAGTTTTGCCCTATGTGCAAATGAACATTTTTCATAATTATTTATGAACTTTGTGTTTCGTCGTAGAATATATCGTTCGATATATCATCCGAACGCCGCAGTGTTTTTTGAAAACTTGGCCGTTTTAGGAATTTTTCCGGGCGAGCATCGTCGTAAAATATGATGAAAGGCAATTTCGAATTAATGGCAGCGGAAACTCATTCGGCCAAAGGGAGACAAACGGCCGCGAATTCGGTCGTGCAAATATGTCCCTCGCTTTTCATTTCTGCTTGAATCGAATATACGGCGGGAAAATAGGCGAATGTCCGTTTTCTTTCTCCGGTATTTTATATTCGAATAAAAAAATGTATTCGCAGTATAAAAGTTGGCTATTTTTCAAATATAAAATTTTATAACTTTTTTCCTCTTTCCCGAATTTTTATCAGAGTTGAGAAATATTCTAAGGTTTTTACAAGGCGGTAATTATCGTGGCATTGCTTTCCCAGCTGATCCTGCGTTGCCTAGATATCATATGTAGACCAATCAAATAACCCGAGTTCTCCCGCGGTGAAAACATAAAAAGGTTCATATTTGCTCTGGTCCGTTTACTCTGCAACGTTCGAGCAGTTCTGCGAGCTTTTTCAACCAACTTTCGTTAACTCGTTTAGATGAAGAAAGCGACTTTTGAATGGGAAATGCCATGCGAAAAAATCACGCTGCAAACCGACAGAAATTTCCGCCGGCTCGACGAGGGAAAACCGGGATCTCTTTGGAAAAGAGCGGAGGTCTTGAACAAAAGGTTCACCTTTCGAACAATGAAGAAGGTGTGAATATTCTTCGTTGGCCGCACTCTTTTCAAATCCCACGGTGATGAGACTGTTTTAATTGAACGGTCGAAATTGATTTAGATTTTATTCAATACTCCAAATGAGAAGAGGGATTTTTAAATACCAGCATCACTGACACATAATAAAGGCCCAATGGTGAAAATAATAATATCTCCAACTCGATTGCTCTTCCATTTAAATTCCCTTCGCCTTTATGTTTGATGTCAAACTAGACCGTAAACGTGAAAACAATGATTTTTTCTTATTGATTTTTTTTTCATTTTTAAGCAATATGGCCGAGTCAAGATAAAGTCGTATTTTCAATTCCTGATTACAAGTAAATAATCCCTAATCGGTCAAAAGCTTGAAAAAAAGAAGAAAAAAAAACAACGGAAGAAAAATTACTTTATTTCTGCTAACTTATTTTCGTCCTCTTCATCAAACTTTTTTCCTCCGTCTTCTTCATATCAAGTTTAAATAATTTTTTTAACTACTTTTCTTCACATAATTAACATCATTATGCGATATTCATCATCATTTTTTACAATAATTTTCCTAATTATTCTGTTATTTTTTCAACTCCATCATTCTGCATCATTATCTCTCATTATATCTACGGTATTTTTCATTTATATTCTTCAGTTATTACACATATTTCTTCCTTTCCACGCTCAACTTTCATCTTGATTCTTCCTCTTCTATAATTTCCAAAATCAAATTCATCATTTTTTATTCCAATATATTTCCAAAATATAAAATACTATCTATTCTTTTTACAATCTAATCTTTCAAAAAGAGATAATTCACGAGTGGAAAAAATTGGAAGCAAAAAGAGTAATAACAATTTTTATTGTAAATTTTCTGTAGTCTGTTGTTAGTTCTATAAAATTTCTTCTTTTTACCGAGATTTGGCCGTCTATTATAGTCACAGTTAAAATTTCTTCTTCTTTTTTTAATTTTTTTCTATGATTTTTACTATTACTTTATGATTAATATTATTACTAATCTGTACTATTCTACTCTTTATTTTGCTATTTCTTCTTATCTTATTTTTTTAGTTTCTGCAGTTGATCTTTTTCTTCTTTTTCTAGCTCTACAATTTTATTCATAAATACCCATTCTTCATTTTCCCCTTTTTTTTCTAAAAAATATTTCTCATCTTCAAAAAATCATTTCTAAAAAAAATATTTCTACTTTTTTCGTAATTTTTACATTTTTTGTCGTTTTTAGTCTTTCTTAATAATTATTTTCTCATTTCTACAATATTCATACTTTTTATTCGTGTTCTTTGTTCTATTATTTCTAAAAAAAAAAAGTATTTCTTTCGTCGTTTTTACGATCTTTGCTATTTTCATTTATCACTTTTCTTCTAGTGTTGATGGGGTATTTTTCACGCTCAATCATCTCCTTTTTCTTAATTTTCTGCCTTTCTTTCTGAGTAGTCGATCTTAATATGTTGTTTTTCTTTTCCTTTTCTGAACAATATTTTTTATTATCTTTATTCTTCACTATTTTTTTCCATCCAAACATTTCCAAGATTGTTTTTTCTTTCTATCGGTTTTCCTTCTTTTTTCGTCTTTTATTCCTACAATTTTTATTTCATTTATTCTTAACTTTCCTATTTCTATATCGTGATTTTCTATAATTTCCACGCTCTTGAGTTGGCATTACTCGGTTTTCGTCATCGTAATTTATCATGAGAATTAGCCACTCGACATTTTTTCTATTATTTGCAAGATATTTATCACGGTCAATAATTCGTGTTCAAAAATACATCAACGGTACACTTGGAATTCAAGAGGCCCTGTCGAAAGTTGTTTTTCCACCTTCGGAAAGTAACTAGTTATCAGATGGATACCCGAGTCAATAGCAGGGGAAACGGCTGTAATATTGTTGAAATGTTGAAAGGGTTCCACGACAGAAGTATAGGAGCGAATTGGTGTAAATCGCTTTTGTAAGGCTCGGTCGCGTGTCTGCTGTTATTCGGACCTCTCGTATTTACCTAGTTTGGCTTTTTCAACAGTGTGTTGACCTTTATGTCAAACTGGGAAGAATTCTTTTCGCAACTACTTTCACGAGAAACATTAATCTTCGGTTTTATATTTATAGCTTCGCAGAGAAATATCTTTGGAAAGTTTTCAGTATTTTGGCCCACTCTGCAGGTTTCACGGGGAGTATTTGGTTGTTTTTGAACTGGAAGCACTAAGTGAGCTACTTTGCAGTACATCAGAATCACATTCGACGAATTGTTTTAGTAAAAATCATACCTACAGAGAAATTCAGCTCGAAATTCTGAGCTGCACAGTGAATAACTTTAACAAAAATTCGTCAATTCAGATGTTCAAATATACCAAAAGATAGGTAATTTAACCGTCCACATTTTCCCAATGTAATGTACCTATCCATTTTTCAACCGTTTTTGAGTTATTCAACAATATTAGTAGGCTAAACACGAAAACATCACATTTTTCAACTTTAAACATTCTTTTCATCCGTTTAGTGAAAAAGAAACAAAGAATGATCCATATATTATTGATACACACATAATAAACTATCACTATGCTAAATTTGAGCGAAATCGAAATCAAAAAATTTTTCACTAAAACTTCAAGGGGTCCCCCTGTGAATTTTTTTCATCGACCAGTTATTGATTTTTTTCTCGACTCCCGAGACAGATAAAAATCTGAAATTTTCAGGGAAGTTGCGTCTTGCCATGATGTATTTTTGTGATTCTTTTCAACTCTCGGAAAAATCCGCAAGTGGTCCAAAAAAATCGGTTTTTAAACTCTCGAAAATTGCACTTTAACCGTGCTTTTCGGTGTCAAAATATGCGTGAATCAAGTGTTTTATTATGCAGGAGTCTTCATTCGAACACCTTACACACGTACATAGCAAAAAGTTTGGTGAAAAAAATTCGAGCAGCGCCACAGAAATTATTTTCCGTAAATCGAGTTATTAACCGGGCGACATTTCGAGCATCGGTAAGGCTGAATAATTAAACTTCTGTTTTTAAACGTTTTTGAAGGCTATTCTTCATGAAAATGTAACGCTGAATCCGAATTTGACGTCAAAACGACGGAAATTAGACGACAACTCGCAGTTTTCACCATTTTCAGTACTAAATCGTTCTTACGATTTTCAACTTTGAAAATTCGTTGCAAAAAGCTCACAGTAGTGTTCACTATTATTTCATTAGGTACTTATTCTTATAGGAAATTAGACGTAGGATTCGAACTTCAAGCGAAAAAAGTCAAATTCTAACAATTAATTTTTTTCCAATTTTTTTTTCGGGTTTTCACTCTTTTGACTGTTTAACTTTATTTTTTTCGCCTTATTTAGAAATTTTATAAATTCTTATAAATTTTATCTTTTTCTTTCTTTACATCTTTAGATTTTTTCAGACGGCGCCCTTAAATTATAAGCATCCCTCATTTTGAAAAGAGATTTTATTTCCGCGTTAAATTTGCGGCTCTTTGGGAATAAAGGGAAGCAATTCTCGCCCGAAGAAGACGCAGAAGACGAGCGAAGTAGTGCGGAGTCGAAGGTCACGCGTGCGAAGCGCCGAACGAATTGCATACATAAAACAAGTCCGAACAAGAGACAAGGGCGAGCTTGAGTCTCACAAAAAGAAATTTATCTTCTTCCCGAGAAGCGACAACTTGTAGCAGAGGTCTTGGCGGCGTCCTAAATTAATTCCACCCGAGTGAATTATGCCTTCAAATAAACTTCCTTACATTCCCTCTATTCATGACGTTCTCTGAAACGAGATTTTCATTTTGCGGCCAAATTTTTCGACGACAGTATGCAAGCTTTCGAATGGCTATGATTATTATTTTACCGTTTTTTTTATTAAATGGAAAATTTCGATGAGGTTTTTAGAAAATTTTCACTTGGCGATTATGCGAAATGGGGACATACGCGTTTTCTCGAGTTCTAATCTCGTTTTCAATTTGGAATTCAAGAGTAAAAAAAAAATCGATAAGTGCTTCGGAAAGCTGAAATTTTAATGTGTCCTTGAAGATACTTTAATATTTCTATATTTCTGCTTGGTTGAGCGACTTAGCGCTCTTGTGCAAATTAATTCTAGGAGCTCCCCACAGGTGGCAGTCTTGGACTGGACGTTGTGGAGACGGAGGGGTACGGGGGACACAAATAGGAAGTAGGAAAAAAACCTCCCCAGACCAGATAGAAGACTGCTCCGCTCCTGATCGCACCGCATTTCAAGTCGCTTCATTCGCAATTAATTTTCCCTTAATTTCTTTCGTTCTCAAGTACGATAAGTTTCGTGAACAAGTTGAATTATACTAGTCGCGCCATCGGACAAAATAATAATTTCGGCGCTCGTTTTTCGTATATCGGAGGTCAAAGCCGGTACAAGAAAATTTCTCCCACGCTGATATTGGCCAGCCGCCACGTAAGCTTTCCTTCTCTGAAATACACACACACTCACACAACACGCACACTCGTTACACAATTACACAAAACCATTATTATACGTATTTTCAGAGAAGACGCAGCCCGAAGGTGGTACAACCACGTGTATCAGATATTCTGGTGAGTACTATCATAGCACAAAATTATTCTTCCGCATTATTGTTCCTCTACAATTAAAATCAGAGGTGGTCCTTCGAAATTACTCAGTAAAGCACAAACATAAAATTGTCCTTCGGGGCCATAGATGAGTTGGGAATCCGGTTTTGATTTTTGATCGCCCATTCAAAACCTAGAAGTTCATAGATCGTTCGTAGCCTGTCGTGTTCTTCTGTTGAACTTGAACTCGTGATCGACCGTTGTTCCGTTCGTGCGGGAATAAGTTCGTGAATCGTTGGTCATTTGTTCGCCTGCCGGTTCGGTTATCAGGCCGCGCGCATTGAAGTTCCCGTTCTCCCTGTCGGAGGGAAACCTTTCCGTTTTCGCAGCTCGTTTCTCCCCGCATTTATTTGTTTACATTCCGTCATACTTGTGTTTGAGTCTCGTCTCCTTATATTTTCGCGTCCTCTTTTCTCGCGCTCATCTATTCCGCAAAATGGCTAGCGAATCGAGAAACCTTCTGGCGATTGAGGAACAGAAAAGACAGATGTTGTTCACGAAAATGCAATCGTTGTACGAGTCGTCAAAAAGGGCGAAGGCAGAGGATTTGCCGTTCATTTCCGCCGCTAGAAACGCGTCTACAATCCGCGCTGAATTTGTTCAATGCATCGACCGGATTAATGAACTTTCATTCGATGTTAAAGACAAATTCGTACCGTCTTATAGAGAGGTTGAGGCCTTCGACGGCATGTATGGTAGGGTGGAAGAGGTTGCTCTTTAGGCTCTCCAAAGAAATTGAAATCGCGGATCGGGACGCAAGCATCGCGCGTAGTACGGTGACAGGTCCGAAACTTCAACCGATACAGTTACCGATATTTTCTGAAAACTGGAAGAATTTCCCGCGTTCATTCAATTGTTCCATAAACTTGTTCACGAGAATAAATCCTGTACTGATGTTGAACGTGTGTCATATCTCCTTAGCCATTTATCAGGAGTAGCAAAAGCGCATTGCAGTTCTATTCAGCCAGTTGCTGAAAATTATGGATTAATTTTGCAGGCTCTGAAAAATAGATTTCAGGATAAGCGTGCCCTTGTAGCGTCGTACTTTGAGAAAATTATTAATTTCAAATGTTAACAACAGAGTCTGAGCAGGCATTGGATAATTTTCTATCGCAATTTGCTGAACCTGTGCGGGCGCTTAAACAATTAGAAATAAGTGATTTGGCGGATGCTCTATTTTTGCATATTGCATTAAAAAGTTGGATGTCAATACCTCCAAAACATTCGAGCATAGTAATCGCTCGAAAGGAAATCCCCAAGTTCGAAGCATTGGTTTCTTTTGTAACGGAACAAGCAAAAATATGAGCCGTAGTAATGTTATAGGGTTTCGAGTGTTGGAAAGTTGCAAAATTTGCTCAGGTTAAATCACCCAACCACTTGAAAAATTCGCAAAATATTAATTATTCCTTGTTAGCTCGAGAGGCTCCCACTCCTGGTGTCTCGCGGCCCGCACCCAAACCGCAAGGACCTGCTCCTTCGATTGGCAGGTGTCAGTTGTGTACTTCTACAGTTGCGCATCCACTTTATGAATGTTTTGTCTTCAAAAAGATGTCAGTTCAGGATAGATGGGCCTGGGCTCGGAAAAAAGGGGTTTGTTATAATTGTCTCAGTGTAATTCATCGAGGCCAAGATTGTCGGTCTTCCTTAGGTTGCCAGATAAATAGCTGTGGGCAAAGGCATCATAGCCTGCTGCATCGTGTTGAAATCGCTCCTCAAGTCATAAGAACCAGTCCGCACCCGGTCAGTCGTCAAACATACTCGCCTTAGATCCTGCGTCCACCTCGGTTGCCTCTCCCGCAGCTTCGTCACAGTCATTCTGTTCGGTCAGTGCCGCGGCCAACAGCCCATCAACTGTACTTCTCGCCACTGTTAGAGTTATTGCCAAAGATAGTAACGGTCATGCTCATGAACTGCGCGGGATTCTGGATCCGGGATCCATGTCCAATTTTCTCACTCGTAGAGCATGTAATCGGTTGGGATTGCCGCAAACACCTACACAATCAATCGTGAAGGGTATAGGGACGTCGCCTTTGAACGTATCAGCTTGCACTACATTTTCATTTTTCTCGCGGATGAATTCGGAGCACCATTACACTGCGCACTCATTAGTGGTTGATCGGTTATCGGATCGCATTCCAACAATGGCTACATGCAAGGATCGTTTCACGCATCTGAAGGGGTTGTTTTTGGCCGACACAAATTTCAATGAGCCAGATGAAATTGAGTTCCTGTTGGGTTGTGAGATTTGGCCGACCTTAGTTGGAGCTCGGAAGGTAGCGGGTCAAGTCGATGAGCCCGTTGCAATTGAGACGACGCTCGGTTATGTCGTGATGGGTAGAGCGGCTGTCGGGACCCCTGTAGACGCACCAATTTGTTTGTTTGCCGAAACCTCTCTTGATACGCTTGTTAAAAAATTTTGGAGTTTAGAAGAGGTTCCCCCACGCCAGCAACTTAGTCAGGAGGATAGGGAATGTGAGGAGTTCTTCATTAAGACATACTCTCGGAGTCCAGATGGCAGATTCACGGTTCGTTTGCCTTTTCGCTTGAGGCCGGAACTTCTCGGCTCGTCTCTCCCAATCAGCGTATCACGTTTCAAATCGCTTGAAAGAAAATTCGCTCGGGACTTGGTGCTGAAAACGTCTTACGCCAAATTGATCACTGAGTATGAGGCTGATGGGACGATAACAGGGCTTGGTCAGATTAACCAGCTAGACAAAGAACTGGCATATTATATGCCTCATCATGGAGTACACCGCCCAGATCATCCCACTACCCCGTTGCGCATTGTTTTCAATGCTTCCGCACCTTCCAGCTCTTCATACGCGCTAAACCAGCTGATGTTTGTTGGGCCGAAATTGCAGGCGGATATTTTTGAGGTATTAGTACATTTTCGGCTTTACCAGTACGCCATGACGGCAGACATTCGCCGCATGTTTCTTCAAATCAACGTTGCTGAGGAAGACCGTCGTTTTCAGCGATTTGTTTGGCGCTCGAATCCTGATCAGCCTTTGCAGGCTTTTGAGTTGAATAAGGTGGTGTTCGGAAATGCTAGCTCACCGTATTTGGCAAATCGCGTCGTCCGTATGTTGGCATCTTTGGAGGAAAATCGGTTCCCGCTCGCATCGCGTGTCGCTCACAGGGACGTGTATGTAGACGATCTGGCCACATCCGTTGGCACCCAGGAGGAGTTGAAGGAACTTTATTCGCAATTGAAAGGCATGTTTTCCTCAGCGGGTTTTGAGCTCTCCAAGTGGGCGTCCAATTCTATAGAAATTATGTCGGAGATCCCATCAGAATCCTGTTTAATGTCGGCCTTCGAATTTGACCATGATCAGCAGTCTAAAGTTTTAGGAGTTAAGTGGTCGCCAAGAGTGGATCAATTTTCATGCACTGTTGAAATGCCAGAACTCCAGTGCACTAAACGCAACATCCTGTCAATAACCGCACGTATATTTGATCCACTTGGCCTGGTCGCCCCAGTTACATTGTTGGCAAAATTGTTTGTTCGCAGGCTGTGGCAGGATGGTTGTGGGTGGGATGAAATTCCTGAACCCTCGATAGTGACTGAATGGGAGAAATTCAAAAGCACACTTCCATTACTAAGGAGTGTTGTGGTTGATCGTCACTGTGGAATTGTCGCAGGTGCCGTGACAACGTTAGTTGGCTTTGCCGATAGCTCCGGTAAGGCGTATGGAGCATGCATATATGTGCACACTGAGTTCCATGAACGGCCTCCTGTAACCAGGTTACTCTGTGCAAAGTCGCGCGTCGCTCCGCAGAAGGTGCTGACTATACCCAGGCTTGAACTGTGTGCCGCATTGCTGTTGTCAAATCTTGTACGCATCGTTTTGGATACTTATGCAAACCGTCACAAATTCGATAATGTTGTAGCGTACTCCGACTCTAAAGTGGTGTTGCAGTGGATCAGGTCGGACCCATCGAGGTGGAAAACTTTTGTAGCCAACCGCATTTCTCAAATACACGAGAATTTGAGCCCTGATTGTTGGCAGCACATCAAAGGCACAGAAAATCCCGCTGACGTCCTTTCTAGGGGAATCAATCCAGCTGGACTACTTAGTCATCCGCTCTGGTTCACTGGTCCAGAATGGTTGTCCATGCGTAGAGAAAGGTGGCCGGCGCCGGAAGACCTGGATGTCGGAACAATGCCAGAGGCAGAGGAAAAGGTGTTGTCATTTATCACCACTAAATCACCGGAATGTATCTTGACTCAACTGTTGGAGAGGGCTTCGTCGTTGCGGAAATTGCTTCGTTCCACCGCTTACGTATTTCGGGCTTGTAATCGCAAGAATCTTGGGGCTCCTTATGTGAGTGCGGAAGAGTTGAGAGGTGCCTTAGACTTCTGGTTGCGCCATATTCAAAGCGAGTCCTATGCTGCTGAGGTGGCAAACTTGAAGAAGGGATTGCCAGTGACCTCCTCCATTTGTAAACTGGACCCCTTGTTGAAGGATGGTATCATTAGAGTAGGCGGACGTCTTCAAAATTCACAGCTTAAGTATGAGGAGCAGCATCCCATCCTCCTTCCATCCAAGGGAAGATTCATTGAGCTGTTGATTGATCAGTATCACGTCGACTTGCTGCACGCAGGGGCGCATCTTCTGCTTGCCAACCTAAGGCGAAAATATTGGATTCCCGCAGCTCGCACATTAACTCGCGCGCGTGTTCATAGCTGTAACACATGTTACCGCACTCGTCCTAAACCCACCCTTCCAAAAATGGCGCCGCTGCCTAATTTTCGTGTCGAGGAGACGAGGGTGTTTGACAGAGTAGGAGTAGATTTTGCCGGACCGTTCCAGATCACACCGTTGCGCCGTAGGGGTCAACGTACTCTAACAAAATCATATTTTTGTATATTCATCTGTCTTGCCGTGAAGGCCGTTCATTTGGAATTGGTGTCGGACCTATCTACTGAAATGTTCTTGGCTTCCTTTAAGCGATTCCTGTCTCGAAGAGGACCCTGCAGCCTGATCCTGAGCGATGGAGGGACCAATTTTGTTGGAGCTCGACGGCAGCTGGGAGAATTGGAGGAGGTACTGACTTCGGAAGCATTTCAGCGGTCCATTGGAGGCGAACTGTCGGCACGCGGAACGGAGTGGAGGATAAACCCACCTAATGGCCCATGGTTTGGTGGTATATGGGAGGCCAACATCAAAACGGTCAAGGGTCATCTTCAGCGTATCGTCGGAACCAGATCCTCACCTATGAGGAATTCAACACCGTTCTCATTCAAGTCGAAGCTGTCATGAACAGTAGACCGCTGTGCGTCCTCAACAGTGACCCAAACGCACCTGCAGCACTCACACCATCGCACTTCTTGACCGTCGGAGCATCGTTGAGCGCCCTGCCTGCCAGAAAACGTTGAGGGTACGCCATATAACCGCCTGCAGCGTTACCAATTGATGGACAGGATGGTGCAGGAATTCTGGAGTCGTTGGCGACAAGAATACCTGCATACTCTACAGTCGAGGTCGAAATGGACTCGCGAATCGTCACCGATACACAAGGGCACCGTAGTTGTCCTCATGAAGGATCATGTGCCTCCGCTTCAATGGCCTTTGGGGAGTCATCGACGCGGAGTATCCGGGTCTGACGGAGTGGTGCGGGTTGTGGACGTTAGGACGAGCTCGGGTATTTATCGTCGGCCTGTGGGCCGAGTATGCCCCCTCCCTACGCAGTAGGGATTTGGGGAAAAAAGTTTTTCTTCTTAAATTGATATTTCTTGTTGAGTTTGTTACTAACCTTGTTTAATTGTTTGTCTCGTTTCAATTCAGAAACCATTGTTTCAGGGCGGGGAGTAAATGGTTGAGCGATTTAGCGCTCTTGTGCAAATTAATTCTAGGAGCTCCCCACAGGTGGCAGTCTTGGACTGGACGTTGTGGAGACGGAGGGGTACGGGGGACACAAATAGGAAGTAGGAAAAAAACCTCCCCAGACCAGATAGAAGACTGCTCCGCTCCTGATCGCACGCATTTTCAAGTCGCTTCATTCGCAATTATTTTTCCCTTAATTTCTTTCGTCTCAAGTACGATAAGTTTCGTGAACAAGTTGAATTATACTAGTCGCGCCATCGGACAAAATAATAATTTCGGCGCTCGTTTTTCGTATATCGGAGGTCAAAGCCGGTACAAGAAAATTTCTCCCACGCTGATATTGGCCAGCGCCACGTAAGCTTTCCTTCTCTGAAATACACACACACTCACACAACACGCACACTCGTTACACAATTACACAAAAACCATTATTATACGTATTTTCAGAGAAGACGCAGCGAAGGTGGTACAACCACGTGTATCAGATATTCTGGTGAGTACTATCATAGCACAAAATTATTCTTCCGCATTATTGTTCCTCTACAATTAAAATCAGAGGTGGTCCTTCGAAATTACTCAGTAAAGCACAAACACTGCTACAAGAATAAAAGGAGTTTCAAGGAGCTTTAGTTTGTTTTAGAGCTTGGCGAGTTTCATGGAGCTTTAAAGAGTTTTAAAAGCTTTATCTCATTTTAAAAGAGCTATGGCGAGTTTTAAAGAGCTTTAGAGAGTTTCAAAGAGCTAGTTTCAATTAGCTCTAATAGAATTTATAAATATTTTGCTACAGAATGATGAAATCGACGAAACATTAAGGCAAAATCCTACATTGTTTCATTAGCCAAGCCCAACCGGTCCTAACCAGCCCCAACCGGTCCTAACCAGCCCTAACCAGCACTAACCAGCACTAACCAGCCGTAACCAGCACTAACCAGCCCTAACCAGCCTTAACGAGCCCTAACCAGCACTAACCAGCCCTATTTCGCATCAATAACAAATTCACGGCCAACAATATTCACAAGAATGATCCTACCAAGCTGTCCAAGAGAATGAAAAAACCTTCGATTTTGCGATGATTGATTTTTCGAACTCAAAATGAGAAGAATCGGAAATGTACCAGTGCGGGTGCGATGTGTTCGACACGAACTGATCTAATCAGGAGATATGTCCAGAGAAAAGCACCTACCAGCAACAATTAAATGTTATCCATATTCTACGCTTTAGTATGGTTACAAAAATTCTCTGATTTTTTCAAAGATGCCCTTAGAAACTGAGTTTTTGCATGATAAAAAGGAGAGATTTCTTCTTTTCTGAACATTAGATTGTTTTCCTTTTCCGGCCCCGCGAGAAACCGACGTCTGTCTCGCTCCCATTTGTTTCAATTTCCCACGAGAGGACCAGCGACCGTGTCGTATGTTTCCCGGCTTTCCCACCCGCACAAAACCTCTGGCAACCGTAACTGTCACCTATAGAAATATTTTTTCGATTTCTTTCTATCCGTTCGCTTCTTCACTAGAATTTTCCAGCGGAATGCGCCCTGATCATTTTGCAGTTGATTAGCAGGTGCGAATTGTGAGCGTCTAGTTTTGATGGACTGGACGGTTTCGGAGCAAGAATCCGCCGTTGACAAAGTACGTTGATTGATATGGTACAAAAAATAAACAAATACAAATAAAAAAAATTTCAAAGCGTGGTGTTTGATTTTTTCTTCTTTTTTTGGGGGGGGGGAATTTTTTTGGTTTTTTTTGGGAATTTGGGGGAATTTACCATAACATTTGGTAGATATGGATCGGCTCTTTACAATAAAATGAACGTGAATTTGGCTGTAATTTGCCTGGAAAATTGAAAGGCTTGGAGAGCCTGCTTGTCAACCTCTGGATGGCTTGAGAAGAATTGAGTCCAAAGCGAAGGCAAACTTGCTGCCGAGAGATGTTTTGCGTAGACTATTCTATCAATAGAGTGGAGCCAATAGTAATGATTAAGGATACGGCCATTCCAGGTGATTTAAATGTGCCCCAGAGCTCAAGACAACCAGAATTTTCATTTATGTTTAATTTCTCGATGATCATCTGAGAGCCATCAGTTTGTCGCTGGACTCAATCATCATGCTCAACGTAGAAAATTTGCCACTGGTTGGATTCGAGGTCACATTAAGTACTTCCGAAGTATATTATTCGAAAAATGGTGCAAGTAATGTGACTAGGTACTGACCAAATTAATTATAAGTTCTTCATTTGAGTTCATAGCACGCCTATTTTTTATCAATTCGTCTATTTGTAGAATTGAAAAAAAAACCGTTTACATTCTTTTAAATCTGGTAATTTATATAATTTTTTTACGCTTCGTGTTGATCCAAACGTAATTGTTGTTGAGTAAAACTGTCGAAAATTTTGATGCAATCGATTTTAGAACAATTGCGTTGAAAAAATGGATATGCCATTGGGTCCGAAACAATTGTCAAGGTTTGTCAGGACAAGAAAAAAGTTAAATTCGATTCGGATCGAACTCGTTGACAAAAAAATTTCATACGATAATATTCTATTAAAATCAAAATCGCTAAATTTACAACTCGACTATGAAAATTGGCTCGTCTATCGAGCTCATGGACGGATTCTGTTTTCGAGATCAAGGATCATACCTGACCTGCAACGAAGGGTTGGTTTTATTTTTAGAAATTAATACATGTCTATCTTACTTGATTTGCTCTACGTTGACGTTCATCCTTACTTGTGGGCCACCCGAATACTGACTGGGGATCGATTACCCGAGTGAGGCTGTCACCCCCGGGTAGTGGGCACGGCCCCCCACCCACGAATAAAATTCTGTAGATCGCAAATATGTGATCGCCGCAGGTTTTGTGAATGAACTTCACCAGCAGCTGAGCTTAGAGAAACCTAGATTTTATAATAATTGAAATAAATTCATTTCATATTGGAAAATTTAGAAGTAAATAAAATAAATTATACAAACGTTTTCACTGTTGCGGGGTGAAAGGGGAGGGTAGTTTTTTCAACAATGCAAAAGCCTCGGCGATGCCTGAATGGGCGAATGCTTAGAGTAATTGTGAAGAACTTTTGTTTCCTCTTCGGCACATAATTGAAAGTTTTGTCTGATGAGACATAAAAATGTTCAAGTATTTTGATCATACTTGAGGTTAAAAAAAAATCCTATGTGAATACTGAAAAAATATTTTGTTCAGCTTCGGTTAATAAAATTACAATGCTATTTTTTCCTAGTTCGTTCCTCAATTTGGCGAATATTGTTCATTTCGAGGCAATTTTTTTCATAATTATCGTTATAATATTCAACAAGGAACAGAAAAACCTCGAAATGCGTAAATCGTATCGCGTTTTTCGTTACATTTTCTTCTTTACAAGCCAAATAAAAAATCCGAACGAAGAGTTGAGCTACGTCCTGATAGACAGATAAATTATGAACAAAACGACGTCACTAACAATGTATATAAAATATATATAATGAAATCGACCGAATAAATGTTTCTAGATTAGAAGATAGCTTAGTCGAAAGTTGCTTTTAACAAAAGTAACGTTTTCTCGCCTTTCTTCGAGTCTGCGAGAGGTATAAATAGACTCGATTTAGGAAATTCGGTGAAAATTGGTATTTATTATAGAACTCACTTATGATTATTGAAAAAAGTATTTTAATTTTTTCACATTTCGATCTTGCCACTTTTTCTTCTTTTTTTTTTTTTTTTACTTATCGAAATCGATTACTTGAGTAATTATTCAATGTCTAATTGTGCTGACAGGTTTCCAAATTTTCTAAGCCGCATTATTTTGAATGTAATGTAAAGCGATAACCCTTCAAAATCGTTTTCTTGACACGGATAATCTGAATCTGTCTAATTGCTATTTGTCGCAAACAACCACGGTCAATGAATTGGTTTTTATCTGATCGATGAATCAGTTAATGATTTTTACTCAAATTTCAATGCGGATAAAAATCCGAAATTTTCAGGAAAGTTGTATCATACCAACATAAAAATTTATATTTGTGATTTTTTTTCAGCTATCGGATAAAATTGCAACTAATCCTAAAAAATCAGTTTTTGAAACAGCAAAAAATCGAACTTTAACTGTCCTTTGGGTGGTCAAAATTTTCGTTAATCAATTGCTCCAAATTGGTGTATAAGTTGAAAGTCCTTTATTTGAATAATGTAAACAACGAATTCCAGAACGATTATAATATATTGCTCTTGTTATATAAAAAAATACTAAAGAAATTACTATAGGCCCCTACAAACCCTCAATAATTCTTCAATATTAGCCATACACACTTACATAGCAAACAGCTTGGAAAAAAAATTAAACAATGGAACAAAAATTATTTCCGTGAACCGAGCGAAATTTTGAGCTTCGCTGGCCTTGAGTAAATGATGAATTGAACTAGGGGCGATTTTAATTATTGTCGAAACCAAAAATAATTTTTTTTTTCTTCTTTCAATTTCAGCGTTAAACAGCTTTTTGTTTTACAACTTTAATTAATTGAAAGTAAGATGAAATAAACTTACTAACAAGGCAGTTTAGTCTTGTTTTGACACTCATTCTTACTGAAAATCAGACGTAGTGTTCGAATTTAAGGTGGAAAAATTCAAATTATAGCGGTTTTAATTAAACGTTGGTTCTTCCCAATTGGAAATCGACGCATGGTATTTTTCAAAAATCATTCGTGCTAGTGGATCACATAAAAAACCGGCGTTTTATCGAGTTTCCACCAATTTCGAATTATATCGAGCCGCACTAACGTTTAAGAAATCCCTCTTAAATTATTATTTGGAAGCTATCGGTTTTCAGGGATAGTTAATATTTTTGTCAGCGTTCGCCTTCAACTTTCTCAATTACTACCTGCGAATTCTCTTTTTAGTCTTTCAAATCTCAACAAGAACGATCTGACATCGCAGCGAAATTCGAGTTATGGCCGAAATTGACAATTACCTATCGAAAACGAGCGATTTTTCATACGTTTCGACCTCATTATTCTGCGTTGTGTCTCTGTGGAAGGACAAAATGTTGCTCCAACACTTGTGGATCGGCCACCGCCCCCTCGGATCGACGTCCACGCCCACATTTTCGACTTCCTAACCCAGTGAACCTTGCCGCACCCCATCAGCCACTTCAATTCCCACACGGCTTGAAACCAAGTTCAGATGCGCGAAATCTTCACACGGCGATTTTTGGTTCGGATGAACTAATATATCCGAGGAGACAGGGACAAACTTCTTTATGTATAATAATTTTCGAAAACTCGACATTTATCGGGATTTCAATCAATTTTATTATTTTCTTAATTTCCTAATTAAAAGCTAATTTTTTGTCTTACTTTACAGCCGGAGAGAGTGTTTGACGACCATTCCAATGAGTATAGAACGATTTTTATAACTCGAAGAACTCTCGAGTTATACCCTCATGTCAAATTTCTGAAAATCTCCGAAATTCGACACAAAACTCGAGAACCAATAAATCTATCGACCCCGCGACGGTCTCATTCGATTCAGCGTCCAAAAATCAATATAATTTGATACCAAATACACATTTCTCTGAAAAACTCTGGAAAATATGAATTTTCTCCCCTTCAAAACTCCCCAAAAATACCTTTAAAATTGAGCTAGCAACTAGGTTCAAGAATCGGGGCGTCGCAGGACCGAGATTGATTTTTAGTGAAAATTTCAAGCATTTCGCTATTATAGTTCGGCCGGAAAACTGCTAACGGCGGTCGGCGGATAGACAGAATTTTTTGGTTTATTATTCAATAATAAACCATTGTAATCGCCCAAGAAAAAAAAATTTTTCATCAAAAATCAATCTCGCCAGCTCAATTTTAAGGGTATTTTTTATGGGTTTTGAAGGGGAGAAAATTTATATTTTCCAGGGTTTTTCGGAAAAATGTGTATTTGGTATCAATCTATAGATTTTTGGACGCCGAATCGAATGACACCATCGCGGGGTCGGTAGCTTTATTGGTTCTCGAGTTATCGCAGCTTTTGTGCCGAATATGGGAGATTTTCAGAAATTTGACATGAGGGTTTAACTCAAGAGTTCTTGGAGCTATAAAAATCGTTCTATCCTCTTCGAACACTTTTCAACTATACCTTAAGGCGAAAAAATCAGATTTTAATTTTGAAATTAAGAAAAATAAGAATGATTAAATTTCAATAGTTGCTACGAAGTTTTCCCCTATAGTTACCAAGCTGTTTTTCGACGGGAAGGTTCACAAATGTTAGTAATAATTACTATCATTAATGGATAATCTTCTTAAATAATTATCGAAGCGAAGAAATAATAAACCACTGTACAATGATGATGGATGTTTTTTATTCGAAAATCCTTCACTATCTGTCTTCAGTCGTATACGTCATGGGACGAACAATTCTTGGTGTGATTCGCCTAGGTTCGCCCGATTTTAACTAGTACCCTACTACAAAACTGGGGTGGGACGCCTACCACATTAACAAAACCGTTGCAGCCGCCTCCGCCGCCCCCGCAGTCCTCTAGTGTCTAAAACGCGCGTGATTCTGACAATCAAGAGTAAAAAAAATAAAAAAATAAAAATTAAAAATAAAAATAGTAAAAAAGTAAAAAAATAAGTAGTAAGTAAGTAAAAAAATTCTTTTCTTATAATTGGATCTAATTTGATTAAAAATGGTACGGAAAATGTTCTCCGCAACTTTCATAAT